>VCCN01004833.1:412600-428689 GCA_006491835.1 Architeuthis dux
AGAAGTAATCATGGAGAATAAAGAATGGTAAATTATTCAAATCAGGTTTTTTGAAGAAAGAAATCTTTTAAGAATTCATTTTTTAGCAATTATTTAATTTTTTTGGACAAACGCAATGTCTACAGTATATTTTAAAAAAGAATATCCGGAATAAAAGTCACAGAATAAAAGTCACAATGTAGCGTTATCCTGAGCTACCTAAACAACGTAATAGAAAGAAAAGTCACAACTAAATAATCAAAACATTTTAGGGGTGAGGGCACCAGAATTCTCTTTGCACCCGGGCGCTGAGAACCCTTGCTACACCACTGTCCAAAGCCCAGGTAGAGGAGGAGAGTTGGATTTTGGACTAGCAACTCCACCCCATAAACCTACTTGCTACTGAAACCAAAGCAGAGTGGTTGTGGCCCTATGCTCCACAAGGAAGTCTACAGGAATAAACAAATAACATAGAAATGCAAAAATCAGTCAGAGGAAAATATCAAAATTTGAAAAGAGTTGTTGAGTTTTTATACCAGTAGTATCTGATGCCTCTCACTGCAGATCAAGTGACAGCAAGTCTGCTCAAAGTTCCTTGTCTATTTGGAATGAAGTTAAATGATAAATTAAAAGAGACCTTTGAATACAGAAAAAAGCGTGCTGACCTACTAGAAGTCTATAGAATCCAGAAAAACATACACAGAGTGGATACTGATGTTCATTGCTCAAAATGCTCTGATAAGAAAATGCTGACTTCATCTACCTGCAGTAAAACCAGAGGACACAGCCATAAACTACAAATTCAGACCTCCACTGGTGTTAGAAAAAATTTCTTCTCTGCAAGAGTACCAAACACACGGTACAGCCTAAGTGAAAAGATGGTCACATCCAAGAATATCAATATTTAAAAAAATAATCTTTATTCTGATATCGTACATACCAAATTTAACTACAAATTTTCTTATTAGTTCAATCCCACCCCAACTAAAGTGAAGCTGACTTAATGATGCAATAAACTGCTGTCAACAAAAGCCTATTTCAAATAATTTCAAGTACATATTGCAGGATAGGCAGGAAAATAGCAGAAACAAACAAATCAAGATTAGATACTTTTTTAAATTCGGCCAACTTTGACAAGGATCCAATGGAGCACCCAATGAGGAACAAACTTGCTAGCAATGGCTTGTGCCTCTATAAGGGGTGCTCAAACAATTTCATCTTGAAAAGTGATTGTTATTCAAAGAGAATTTTGATTGAACAATGAACTTTATTCCAACTTTTGTTTGGACAATCAACTCTCTTCTTCCCATCCTTGATGTTGTCAAGGAAGAAGTTAGACACAAGAAACATTAGAAAGCCATAACCAAAGGATATCAGGTCCAGATAATTGACAGCAAGCATTGTTGAAGAGTGAGGAAATTGAAGGAAGCTGTATATATCGGCCGAATGCATAAGTAGGGCTATTATAAATTCCAATATGCGATTCTTTTGCTTAGCAAAGCAGGTGTATACTTTGGAATCACCTGAGGCTTGGTTGGCTGTATGGTTACAGCACAGCTGAAATGGATTGAACCGGTTGGTATATCAATGACCACAATTTTTCTTCACCTGGAGAAAAAAGGTTTGTCTTTTTTCTTGAATTACACACCTGACAGGGGCTGAAGAATGGATTGTCCAACACATTGCATTGACAGCATCAAGGAACAAGAGATTCCATTATCTCAACCAAAGTTGGATGTTAAACAATCTCCTCAAAGTTGTAGACAATTAACACAATCCTCTCTGGGAAGAAGTCCGGATTATAGACAGAGAACGTTGTTAGAAACTGAGAAAAATCAAAGCAGCAGCATACATCAACATGCTGGCTGAGTGTATAAGTCAGACAGATGCAGGGTTCAACTCGGACAAGGTATGGAAATCTAAGCCTAACAAGGAAAGGAAAGGAAAAAACCCGAATCCTAAGTTATTAGCGTTGCTACCATAAAAAAAACTTCTGTTTACCACCATCACACTTGGATAGTACACCCGAAAAAGGCTGTAAAATGGATCAGACAAAACTTTGTGTTATCAACACAAACAACAAGGAGGAGGAGTTTAATTGTCCGAAAAAATATTTGAATGTTAATGACCCTTCTCAAAAGTATAGACAGTAAATTCACTTCATGTTGTCCTATATTTTTCTGAGAAGGTGATCAGCTGAAATGTGTTTACATGAAATGATTCATGAAAGTCAAGTTTTACCTAGCTCGACCCTGACATAATTTTAAATAGAAAGCAGATTAGGGTGAATGCATTCACTGACCATACTAGTAAACAATAATACAAAACAGCTGACCTAACACACACTGTGTACTACTTACAGTAACCAAACTAATGTTTGATAAACTTATTGAACAAATAGTTTATAATATATTGGTAAAAACCAAATATAAATAAACAAACAGTAGACCACATACTATTTCTTTCCCTCAACACCCAGGTATGCCAATAAGTTATATTGGTTATAATAATAGATTATATTAGTTGTAAACACTATCAAACTAAAATTGACACGTCCAATAAAATATTTGTGGCAACATTCTGGAATTAATGTAATTGGTGCATAGCAAGTTTTAAGCAGGCTGTTCAACTTGTTTACTATAGTTTTGTAAACAGACACATTTTATACCTGGTGCCTAGATCAACCTCTAGTTTTAAAGGGATTTTTTGGTACAAGTAGTGTGGTCCCACCCACAGAGCTAGTAGTATTGCTTTATTTTCTCATCCCATACCCTAATGACTGTGGTTCTGAATTACAAGCAGTAACTATTAATTTATTTTAAAATAATTGAAGCTGTTACAATGAAAATGAATTTCAAACAGAATTTACTAATTTATTTTAAAACAATTTAAGGCGTTACAATGGAAATGAATTCCAAGCAGTAATTATTAATTTATTTTAATCCAATTCCAGATGTAACATACCATTGAGAAATATGAAACGATATATGGTCGAAACATTGCCGACATTCCTGTTGTACCGCGGTAGGGGTAGGGTTAGGTAATTTGGGACTACATTCTTTGGAGTATAAGATGTGAAAATAAAGCAATACTACTAACTCTGTAGAAGGGACTGCACTTCTTTTCAGGAACCACATTACTTAACTTGTATGATTTTTAAAAAAAGTTTAAACTGTTAACTTGGATGCTGTAATTTACAGTATTTTTTCTTTAATCAGGAATTTGCTTTTTATTTGTTAAATCCACAATCTTCAAGTGACAAGAACTTGATGAATGAGAAAAATCAGTTTTCTGATAATCTCCAAAGATGATTAATTATTGAAGATTTGATATTTTTCTTGGACAATGAAAACTGAAACTACAGAACAACCAATGATGCCTTATGCAAAACTGAAATGGATGCAAATGGATTTTTTTTATCCTTTCTCCCCCCCCAGGGAACAGAGGGATGAGAAAGTCTTATTTTGAAAAATGGGTGGGGTCAGTTTCAGCTTTTCGTGGTAACGAGAGAGATCGTAATGGAATGAAGTGCACAAAAGCAGCATGAAACTCAAACCACCAAACTAATTAAAATGGTTTCAATTTTAAGTGCTTGTAATAATAATTATAATATAAAAAGAAAACATTTTGAATTAAATTGTCAATTTTTTTTAGATGCGCTAGCATCTCTAGCATTGATTGCTGTGACTGACTGACATACCGAAATGTGAGTTACGTCCCTTGCTCAGTGCTGCCAATTTAGATGTTTTTCATCTAAATCTAGAATTATTTGGTTGTGTCTGAATGTCCAAAATACTTCTTCACTATTGCTATAAGTTATATTTATTTATTTATTACAAAAATTTAATTATTTTTTGTGTTTGCAAGTACTAAATACTATCTATATAATATATAAACTGTATTTAGTATGTATATAAATATGTTCGGCTCTTATAGCAACTTAAAAAGAAAACACTGTCCAAAGAAGTACCAAATACAATTAAAACAAGTTACCGATTGATAGTGAAGTGAATAAAAACATGTAAGTCGTAACTTTTATTGTTTTATTATGTGCAATTTAGCAGTTGTGATGGCCTTTGAATAATGGCCCTGGGCTATTATTTGGTCCATTTTTCCCACCCAAATTTGGCTGTTTTTCCATTTTACTGCCCTGGGCGATCTTATGGTAGATCCCGGTATATATGCACACACATTAAAAATATACATATGTATACACCCAAATTAAGTATATGTGTGTCTGTGTGTGTGTGCGCATTCATTTATTTTTTATTTTCATTTTATATACAGTATTTTATTCTTAATTCATAAAAAATAGAATGAATTAATCATGACTATTTTTATAAGATGGACCATTCATACATTGATTTTAGTTGCTGCTTTTAATTGATTGATTGATTGATAGATATAAACAGACTGAGATAGATAGAACATTTTTTTAGTGTGAAAAAAAAGGTATATAATTTGTATATACAAACACACATCATAAGAATCATATTGACACAATATCTAGGGCCTTAATCCTTTGCGGTGGTGTAATAAACATCATAATTCTTCTTCAAATCATTTACATCTGTTGATAGCACTACATATTCCGGCAATCTATACCAAAGTCCCAACACTACTAAAAAAGAATTTTCTGATATTCAATCTACTTTTATTTGCTTCTACCATATATGGGTGGTCTCTCAGTCCCTTGTACCCCTTCTAGTAAAAAATACATCAGGGTTTACTACTTCTAAACCATGCATAATCTTAAACATTTCTATTAAGTCTCTCCTATTTTCTAACAATGTTAATCCTAACACTTTCAGCCTATCCTCATAACTCATACATTTTAATTTCGGTACTAACTTAGTTGCTCGTCTCTGGACTTTTTCTAAAAGATTTTTACGTCTCTCCAAGTACAGTGACCAGGCCTGTGCACAGTACTCTAGGTGTGGACGGACATAAGTCTTATATAGTATAAAGAACGAGTTCTTGTCTATATATGAAAAGGTATGCCTAATCAGTCCTAATACCCTGTTCGCCTTAGCCACAACACTGGAAATATACCCGGAGAATGATAGTTTATCAGTTACTATGATACCAAGATCCTTTTCATCATTTACAATATCTAGTATATTTCCACTCATACAGTAATTGTAACATGGACAGTCCGAGATGTATATACAAATAGACTGAACAACATAGAGAATTGCATGGATGGATAGTTCAATATGAATATAAAGAACTATCCATAAACAGAATTAGATAGATAGATAGATCGACAGACAGATAGATAGATAGATTGATCTATAGATAGATAATGAACAGAATGAGCTAGAACATATGGACAAATGAATCTGATATACATATATAAAAACTGACAGAGGAGTAAGGGAGGCAAATAGCAAAGTAAAATGTTGATTCATATATGTATTTTCTATACAAAACATCAAGATTGTTGCTTGTACAGCTGCTGAGTATGTTAGCTTGAAATTTACAGTGAATGACTCCATCCCGCCTTGCCGTGAGGGTGCACCTTAACTGGATGATGTGAATGATCAGACCAGGGAGTCATATTAATAAGCAGAGTAAGAATGTAAGGCTGTTAATGCCGGAAAAGATGGTTGTGAGTAAGGTTTGTAGACATGGAGGTGTATCCAGGAATGTTGCTGGGTGGGTTTTTAAACTGGGTCAGTTGGGTTTGCCCACCTTTTTTTTTAATAAGGAAGGGGAAAAAAGGGAGTTAGGTAGGCATTTTCTCATAAGACACATTTGACTCTCTTTCTGATTTTTTTTTTTGGTGAGGAGTATCCATGAGAATGAAGGAAATGTTAAGGGAGCTTAATTTCATCATTTTAAGGGGTAGCAGCAGGGCTATCTTAAAAATATTTGAGGCCCCTGGACAAAGCAATGCACTAGGGTCCCTACATTAAAATTTATTTTTTATTTTTCAAATTAAATGTTTGGGGCCCTAAAATTGCGGGGCCCCCAGGCAATTGCCAGTGTGCCCATGCGATAAGACGGCCCTGGGTAGCAGTTGAAAGAAGGAAATGCAATGAGATTGTTGATCAGAGATTTGGAAACACAGAGTGTTTAAAAAAAAAGTACTTCAGGCTTACAAAAGGCTCACTTGTGTATAAAGCAAAAGATTTAATATAAAAATTCAGGGTCGAAAATGGGGGGTAGCATTATATTCGAGTATAAAAAAAATGAATTACGAGCGTGGTTGAATGAGTCCGTAGCCTGACAGTTATTAGCTGAATTTTGATCTATGTCAGTAATATTCAACAAGAAGGAGATTATGTTGAAAAACAAATGTTTGTTGTGTAGAATAAATGCTTTTTTCATCATTAGGCTGCAGTCTTATGATGTACCTACATTTTTTTAAGCAGAAAAATCATTTAGTAGATAATTAACTGTTTTAATTCATTATTTATAAAATGTTTTCATTAGGTTTGGACTGAAACAATTTTTTCTGTGTTTATAAGACTTATTTCAGCAAACATGAAACAGTGCCAAATGCTTGAATGATTTAGAATTGATTAAAAAAATCAACTAAAATAAGTATTTACTTGCGTATAATGCGAATAATTTAATATAAAAAATAAGGGTCGAAATTGGGGGGTAGCATTATACTAGAGTGTGAAAAAAATGATAATATATATATAGATAGATTACTGATTTTTAGCCACAAAAATTGGGGTCCTTTATATTTGAGATTACATTGTACTCAAGTAAATACATTATTTCTGATTTTGGTTTGTGACATTTACTAAGCCTAGCTTCGAAGGGAAATAGGGTAAGGAAGATCGTGTTGCACCAGTTTCCAAGTGTGGAGGGCAGGTTTGCCTTAAAAATCATTATTTGAAATCCTTGCTTTTACCTGGCCTCAAATACCAACCCCTGTTACTGTTGGGAAATACACAACTACCTCAGTGATGAGACAGACCACTAAGTTTAGTGTGGCACAAGGCCACAAGCAGGGCTGTGAAGTAGGACACAAAACATCCAACTCCGACTCTTCAATTTCTGATACCTCCGACGCCGACTCGTCTGGCTTTAAAATGGCTAAAATTGGCTAGATTTTTCATTTCCAGCTAACCAAATTCTTTTCATATTTTTTAAATGACGACTTGTTTTAAAGTTTTGTAATTTAAAGAATTCATTAAAAAAAACATAGTAAAATTAGTATGAATGATTATACTGACTTCGTAGCTTGAAAATTGACCTATTGGGCTGTTTTTCAAGTAGTAATGTTACAATTTGCATTTACTCGGAGTTGGAGTCGGTATACTTTTACTGACTTCGACTCCTGTAACTCCACGACTCTGACTCCACAGCCCTGGCCACAAGTGTGGTGGAACCCAGTGAGAATTGAACTCACTGCTGTGGTAATAGTCTAGCTTGCTAACCACTGCTCTATGGTGCATCACCCTCAAAATTTGGTTATTATTTCTTCTAAAGTTAGAGAAGTTTAATTCCTATTGATCTGCAGACATTTCAATCACTGTTTGCAAAAGCCTTTGATTTCATCAGAGCAGTGTTTACTTATTTACTTTTATCCATATAATCTTGAAATACACACACACACACAGACACACATATATATATATAGTATCGCCCATAAATAAGTACATCCCTATCACTTTTTAATAGAAAGTTAATTGTCTTCTAAACTAAACAAAGCAGGATTTTATTATTTCTAGTAGGACATTACACAATAAAAACAGATATTATGAGGTATTATTTATGACCAAACTCTACAGCATTGAAACTCTGCTGCCAAAAATATGAATATGTTGCCGGCCAAAGATGAGTACAACACTACGAAAAAATATTTTTGGCAACAGAGTTTCAATGCTGTAGAGTTTGGTCACAAATAATACCTGATAATATCCATTTTGATTGTGTAATCTTTTTTGCTCATATTTTTTCTGGACAGCATGAAGTTTTAAAAAACTTTGTGATTATTAATTTCAATCTCACTCTTTTAATTCTAAACTTGTCCAAAAAGGTCCATGCAAAGTTAAAGCTGCGATCTTCCCTAAAAACATATTGTATTTGTAAGACTGCTGACGTTAACTGGTGTTGAGGCAAAATGTGTCCCTTTTCGATTCCTCAATTTTTAGGGTGCCAGATGTAAACTTGATCCAGAATTTTTCCCCCCAAAGCAGCAACACTTATAACGTAGGATTTAGAAGATTTTTTTTCTTTCCTTGTTAGGCCAGGATTTCCATTCCTTGTTTCTGTTGAGTAGTGGAAGCCACATGTATAAGTCAGACCAGTGTGGAATTCAACTCAATGTAATGTAAGCTTAATAAATATCCAGGGTTGATACTTATTAAGCTTATCTTAGTATGATACCAAGACAATAAATATCCAGTCTTGCTACATACCGATTAATGTTTGACAGAGTTCTGTCCCCTGAACTGGCAGACTTCTGGTATGCCATCCATCTCTAACATGAACCGATTCTACCACCTACGGAACAAAATGTGGCTTGCAAAAGAAGTGCCCATCCTGCAAATGACAAGAAAGTTTTGCATTTTGTGTAGGTGGAAAGGCGAAACAATTCCTGAAATTCCAGTCTAAACAGAGAACTTATACCATAAATGGTCTTACAGATAACAAGAGGTCAACGCTTTGTCTGGTTCAATGTTGGTCCATCAGGATCATTAGTACAAGAAAAAAAAGGATCTTTACTTTTTCTACGGCAGGTTGGGTTTTTTTCTCTTTAGAAACTACAGATACGGGAGTGATATTTAGTTGGTTTCTTCGTCTGTGTGTGCTAATGCAAAATGTTACTGGACTAATAAACTGACAGAACAGAGATAAAATGATAACACAGAGCCTGGTGAGCTTGCTAATGTGTATTTCCATGTGGTTATAGATTAGGAGGTGCGAGTGGCATAACAGTTAACTGCGCAGACAATGGAATCAGCGAGCTGGGTTCAAACTCTGGCCAAGGCTGTTTGGGTTCGCTTTGCATAAATGCCCTTGGGAAAGGCATGAATCCATCTTTTCTCTCCCCCTTAGTCATAGGTAAAATAGCAGGGCAGACTGGGCTCTCTAGCCTTGGGAGGTAACTAGTCTAAGGGAGTGTTCCTGACAGAAATCTCTCACCAAATCTGCAGGCCAATGATCGATCGATTGATTTGTTTAGCAGCATATCAACCCTTGATGGGTCATTTAATGCTGAAATCAGTTTAAAATTCCCCCCAAAGTAGAGTCTTGCAACTTTGGTGAAAGGTTATTTTTTTTTTAACTAGATTCTTGCGACTTTGGTGAAAAAACAGGTAGCCACTGTGGGGGGCTGGGGGTCTTACCCCTCTGCAGGGGATGCAGTCTGCATATTCTAGGCCCCAGCAGACAGGGTCACCGCAGGCCAAGTGCAACTTAGTCAAAACTATGATGTGACCAGACATCTGTGAGTTAGGATCTGGGAAGGCTTCCCCTCCTTTGCAAGTAAAAAAGTCTGATGATGATAGAAACATGAATATGATACTGGGATGCCCTAATTCATAGAACATAAGCAGGTCAAGTTGACTTAGTTATGTTTTCATGATGTTTTATTTTGCTCGGTTGCTCAGAGGAAAAGGTACAAACCCCAAATTTCTTTGAACAGGTTATTCTAATAATGTCAAGTCTCATCAGTGACATGTCATAAAAAATAGGAAGAGAAAGTGAGGATGATGCTGTGCAAGTCCCCCTCAAGATAATATTCTTCTATATAAAAAAGAATCAATTCTAATAAATAGTTACAAAGTTTAGTTTAGTCATCTTCTTGCTATTTGGGGGATTGATCCTTTGTTTACTTCATAGTTATGCATAAACACTATATTATAGGATTTTGGGTGCAATTTGTTGCAACATGGCAGCCATTAAAAATATTGAGACCATTCTGAAATCGATGAACTGTATCAAGCCTCCCTCCCAAAATGCCAGAAACACTCATATATATATTGACAGAGAAATACCCAGAATCCACTACCAGATTTTGGGTCAGCAAAGAATTCTTCATAAGATGACATGGGTTAGCTACAGATAGTAGTCCCCTCTATGCTCGGAAACATTTTACCAACCAACACTGTATCGATGTTAAAAAACTGACTTCAATTTATATCTGTCGATGATGAAAACTCTTCGAAACATGTACGGAAAAAACATATAACAAATAAAATTCCATATATACACTCTATATTATAGGATTTTGGGTGCAACCTGTTACAACATGGCAGCCATCATTCCTGTTCTGTCTCAACTTTCTCTCTCATATAATAACTATAAAGACATTTATTAGTTGAGAACCTATATTTGCCCGACACTGGTGTGTATAGGTTCTCAACTAATAAATGTCTTTATAATAATCATATTGTTTGATATAAAATTATCCATCATTTGATTTTATATATATATATATATACATACACATATTTGTGCATATACATGTATAATTACATGCCTTGTACATATATCCACCCACACAAGTGCAGATAAAATACAGCATTTCGTTTGGTACCTTAACCTGGAAAACGGCCAATCACTCCACAAAGACAGTTTTTTTTCTTCTGCATGCTCTATTAATAGACTGCTTGCTTCATAAATAATTCCATTTAATAAAGAGCTAATAAATCAACATATTTTTTCACTGAGTCCATAACAAATAAAACGACTATTTCTTTCAACTGATTCAATTTTTGAGCCATGGCCAATAAGCTTTATATTGTTTTTATTAGTCAAAAGATTCATATATTCATTTTTTATGTTATCAAATCTAAATCTATAAATAGCTCAGCTGGTTTGGGATAATACAATGGGTAACAACAGGTCTCTTAGGGATCATATATTGATATATTGGGTATTATATATTAATATATCTGACTAATCAATCACTCTCAGTCCAATTCCAATCAATTTTACTTGCTATTTGCAAGAGCAATATTATAATATAGATTACCAAGAAATTTTCTAAAGGCTTTCCTACATGGAAAGCCTTTAGAATATTTATTGGTAGTCTATATTATAATAAGCAATGTGCCCACACACTTCCATCTGTGACACTTTAAAAATAAAAGTTTCAAAGTTGACTATCTACAACTTACATCATGCCAACATTTCACTTTATTTGTATTATTTCTTGATGGTCTCTCTGCCAAGTTCAGTCATTACATAGTCTATTTCTACATTAACACTCCTCAGATAGAGGTGCCACAAGTAGTATTAGTTGTAATACTATTCAAATTTCTTAGATTTTTTCTAGTATTCCTTTTCTCTTATTTCAGTTGCTTTTTATTGCAACTTCCAGATTGTCATCCCATGATCATCAGTAAGTAATGTGGATAGAAAATAAAGAATAAGCCTCTGGAAAGACTCATGAAAAAGGGATGTGAGTTCAAGTCTAGCTGAAGACTTATTTTTTATTTCCACTCCAAGCTACTTACTAATGATCATGAAATGACAATTTAGGAGTTGTGATAAAAAGTAACAGAAATAAGATGAAAGAAATTATATTAAAAATTAACAATGATAACAAGGAGCTCTACAGTTTACCAAAATTTGGGACCCAACTAATGTTTAATTACAGACCTGCTCACATGCACAACAATTCTGAGATTTGAAAGGAAATCCAAGGCAAAAATACTTAGTGTTTACTTTCTTCTATAACTATAGATTAAACTATCTATTGTAGTTCTCTGTAAAAAAATGACAAGATTATTTGTGTATGGATAAAATATACACATATATATTTTAGTATAAATGTATTTATTGCAAACAAAAAATGCATAACTCAAACGAAATTTATTTTTTTTTGATTTTCTAAAACTCTTCATATTTTCTGTTATTTGCTAATTTTAAAAAACAAATTCCTTTTTTAATGAGAAAAATATCAGTTTTATTCATGAAAAATCAGAGATGCCTATTTTTAATGGAATTGTTTTCTGTGCTACTACAGAGCAATCAGCAGCAGCTATAGTAATAGTAATAGTAGAGTAGTAAAACACAAACTCCTTTTTTAATATGAGAAAAATATCAGTTTTATTCATGAAAAATCAGAGTAGTAATGATATAAACACACAGACACAGTTGCTTTAACTCCTCCCTCCCTTTCTATTTGCTAGTGTGGCAGAGACATAAAAACAAACAAACAAACAAAAAAGTAACAATGGCTCTTATATTATGAGATTAAATTAAAAATAAAATTTAAAAAAAACAATAAACTATGAAAATGAACAATACTTTCAATCTGAGTATTCTAGACGTTATAAAATATTAAAATTCTAAAACTTCAAAATTTTTAAAAAAACCTTAACATTTTAATTTTCACAACATTTTTATGAACGTAGTTCCGCCTTGTGTATTGGATTGGTGTATGCCTTCTTACATACTTTTTACAGCTGTTTAGGCCAATTTTCAACATCCTGATTGCCTAATTAAAAAAAACATCTTTAAGCTTTGAGATTTTTCTAAAGGCTTTCTGAAGTGAACAACTTCCACAATAAAATCATGACTTTTTTGGCAGCCATCCACTCGCGTCATTTACAGATGGACACAGCTCAACGTGTCCATGTCTGTTGTAAACTCACAGGCTGAAAGGTCTTTTAGAAACAAGGAAAATAGAACTCTGACTGCTTTTGTTCCACAGACTGTTTTCACTAATTTAAAACATATGGGCTTAAGGTGGACCAAATTCTATTCAAAAGAAAACATACAAAATGCCCAAAGCAATCTTTGTAGTAGGTAGCAGGTTGCTAACATATACAGTCATGTTTATGCTAAATGATTAAAATATAGGTCTGGTTAGTCACTCAATAGAAACAGTCACATGACCAATGTCATTTGGCAGCACACCATGTTGGGGATGATCAATGAATAAGTTACTTGTGTCATCTTTTGTTGAACGGTGATCACTAAAAAAAATGTCTGAATTTTCAAAAAACAAGCGTAAACACAAACTAAGGGACCAATTTAGCATAAACTTACATTATAAATTGAACGCCCACATTAAAAACCTATGTTTTGGGGGTAATTAAAAAAAAACATAAAAAACGTTTTGTCTAGACATAATGTTTAAATGTTTAGCCCTCTAGCTCCATTGGTGCGGCCTGTATGCGCGTCACATACATAGATAGCCAGCCAGACCAACTCAAAAACTGAAGAAAAGGTATGTTGATGTTAACAGTTTTGGTTGATGGTTTCTATAAGGCATTCACTTTCAGGTTAAGTTATTTAAATATTGTAAAAGAAATGATAAGTTATTTATTTTTGATGGTGAAAATAAATTTTCCCAGAATAAAACAATTTTGCTGTAAACTTTACTTTGGATGGTCACATCAGATTAATGATACATCTGCTGAGAAAATAAAATGTTGAGAGATGAGATTTATTTGCCTCCACACGAGGGCAAAATGTGATACAATGGTCAAGTTTAATGTAAGGTCCTACACAGTGGCGTAGCAAGAGGGGGGCCACAGTGGGCAATTGGCCCCGGCGCAAAAAGGAACAAAAGTCACAATGTAGCATTACCCTGAGCTACCTAAAAAAACGTAATAGGAAGAAAAGTCACAACTTGGATTTTCTGGGTAGGAAAAAAATTTGTTTAATAAAATAAGGAATATTTTAATTCAATTTATACTAATTAAATGTTATAGTGTGACTTTATTTTAGGCTTATGTAAGGTGGTATTTAATTCATGTTATTGTGTGTAATGAGTCACAAAATAAATAATCAAAACATTTTAGTTTGCTACACCACTGGACCCACACACATATGTGTGGGTTAAGGGCCAAAAAACTGTCCATCATCCTTGCTTTTTGGCACACCACAGGCAATGCCGACCCTACCCCTCTTAGTAAAATGGGGAGGTTCAGCCTGGGAGAGTAGGTCCCCAGGTACCAGACATTAATCTTTATATCCCCTGGCCATGAATGACCTGTGCCTAGTGGAAATGTTGAGAGATGACTATATATTGCATACATATAGATATAGGTATGACAAAGGTAATCAATATTCAATTACCAAAGTGTTAAGTGTGATTTTGTTATTAGTTTCATATTTACGAGCTGAACCCGTAGAAATTCCATGGGTGTTGACAGCTAAGATTATCTATTATGTCATGCCTCTGCTATTCTCTCACCCTTTGCCTGTATCTTTTCATTCTCTCCCTTATCCCTTCCAATCTTCATTGCCAATCCATGTTTTTATCTAAATGTTATACAAACATGGATTAGTTTCACATGCAAAAACGGAATAAAGAATGCCTTTTTTTGCTCTATCGGCCCATAAAGAATTTTAATGTATCGCAATTTTTACGCCTTTCTATCCATACCTGCCTTTCAATCTTTCACTCAATGTCTCTTGATATCCATCCTTCAAGCCTGTCTCTTTATGTCTTTCTTTCATTTCCATACCTCCTCCCTCTCTCTTTATGTATATATATATATAAATATATATCTATTCTCAGTTGAAAAAATAACATTGTCTTTAAAGCTTTGAGATTATCAATCCCATCTAGTATTAAAGTTATCAATGTGTTTAATATTAGAAATGGTTTCTGTTTTCTAATGTAAAATTTATTGTTCAATTCTGTGTTGGAAAACATTATCTTATATACAATGAAAGTTCTTAATTTGTGTTAAATTATAAAAATCACTGAAATATTTGTTTTATTAATTATATGGTGTCATGACCTCTGGACAACAGGAGTCGGCATGTGCTATTTTTAGAAGCACTTCCTGCTTGTCTAGACAGTTGACCTTGCGGTCAACCTCAGCGTCCCGACTTTGCCATGCTTTTAGGCAGAATCACCAGTCAGAATCGACTCGTAGACAAGTCTAGTCGCATCTATTTGGCGTCTCCTAAAACAAGCATGTCAAAAGATGAATCTTCTAAATGCTAACAACACTATATTCTATTTTTCCTCCCTATCTTCTCAATTACTAACCACTAACTAATGCTAATATTTAAGAAGGAACAGACAACTTGTGTTTCTACATAGAAAAAAAAAAGGTAGGTTGTCTTTTATATATATTGTTTGACTTTGTGACTTCCTTTGAAGTTCAAGTCATCACATATGGTATTGTCAAAGATGTCTTTTTATCCGCCATTTTGTTTTATAAAATTCATCATTTTATTCTTTATTTAAGATGTGCGGGATGGACGAGTGAGTAATGGCATGGAGAATGGACTCTGTGTTCAAACTCCAGCTGAGATAGTTTGTGTTCACTTTCCACTAATGTCCATGGGAAAGGCATGAATCCATCCCTCCCCACAGCCATAGATAAAATAATGCAGTGTAAAGTGAGTGACACCACTTCAGGTACTTGTTGCCTCTAAGTCTATTTCACATACCCCAAACCAGGGCCGAGTAAGTAGTAATGTGATATATAGAGCTCAAGCAGGGATGGCTGAAGCCGTAGCCAGCGTAAGGACAAAATACTTCATTTTCAAACTTACAATTATTCTGTATAGATGATTTTTATTCTTATTTAAATATAAGTTTCATTATTAGACAATATTAATATTATTTTTTTGTTCTGTATTTTCATGACTGTAGCCCATTTGTTTTTTACTGAAATAAATCTATTTTTTTTCAAATATATTTAATATCCCACAAAACTTTCACAGGGCCAAGAACTCGTTTTGAGTTCAATGGAAATTTTAAAACAAGCCTGAAAGTCAGATCATAGTTCAATCTCATAAATGGCCATCCTGGAAGGCTGTCAAATTAACCAGTCAGAACATTCTGTCAGATGATATCATTTAATGTGTGAAGATCTAGCAAGGGACGTTACTCTCAAAAACACAGTTAACACAAATTCTCTCTCTTGCACTTTCAGACATATATAGAAGGAGGGGTAGGGGGGAAACGAGAGGTGGTGAGAGTGTTTCAGCATATCAGCCTGTCAGTCAGTGACGATCATTGGTACTAGAGATGGTAGCACATCTAAAACTGTAAAGAAGGCAGCCGTGATGTCTAAAGAGATAATAATGTATTGAACTTAATGATCAGAGCACAATAAACATATCTTAAATTCATCTGCAGTTCTGGCTGCTAGCCAATAAAAGTAAGCATACACTTACTTTATATATGTCTATACAAATACATACATGCATTTGTGTTGGGGG
>VCCN01004833.1:443012-455219 GCA_006491835.1 Architeuthis dux
AACCAAACAAACATACTAATTTGCATATTTGCCTTTTATATGTATAGATATTAATTTACACAATTAAGATAATTCAAATACACACATGCATAAGCATGACCATAAATATTCATCATTTATATGGGATTATTAAAGGATTACAGAAATTTGAAAGGAAAAGAAAACTTACTCTTAAATGTATGTAGGCACATAAGTCCATAGCCTAATGATGAAACAAAGAATCTATTTTACACAACAAATATTTATTTTTTAACATAAATCTCCTTCCTTGTCAACACACTTGATTTATCACATAGATCAAACATTATACAGTGAAAATTTCAGATCTGAATTCAACTATGTGTCAGGCTATGGATTTATTGATCCACCCTCATATATAGCTAAACATTATAAACCACAATGAAGGGTTTCTTACAAATAAAAAAATTTAAAGTACTGAGGAATAATTAGTATACATGAAACCAGTTTAATAGGTGCGAAAGCACTCGTGTGTGTGTGTATATATATATATATATATAAACAGCAAAGTTCTGTAAAGTAAGCCATACACTCAACAACTGTTACAGTTTGGTCACAAATGAACGTGACCGTATATAAAGAAATCCGCAACACCTGCTTTAAACACTTATATCATTGTAGTGATTAACTGGTTTTGATTTTAAAGTAACGAATCAAACAAGTCCCTTCTAGGATTTGGCCGTTTGCAGGGATTTTTAAAAAAACATCAAATCTTTTGAGGCAAACAAGAACTGATTCTATTGTTGGTGGTTATTGTTGCTCCATAAGGTATTTTTATTGTGAGGGTGAGAAAAACCCTTTTCTTTCCAGGTGACTTTATTTTTGAGGGGGACAGGGTAATGCATAGACAGTGGCGTGGGAGCCGGTCCGGTTGGTACGGCGATGGCCAGACCAATATTTTGCAAAGATAGGATGTAAAATTGTGAAAAAATTACTGCAAAAAATTTAAAAGTTTGATAAAGTTTAGAGCTAATTCCTCACAAAGCCCTTTAAATCGTAATACTTTTTAGTTTTATGTCTAGTGAAAACGAGTAAAAACTCTTTCAGCCAGACCAATCTTGAAAATCTTTCTACAACACTGATAGATGGAGGGGTCTCTTGTTAAAATTAATTTCAGTGTGACGAAAAATAAAAACCTAGGTTCAGAAATGTCGTTTTCAAGATACAGGCTGAAATGGTGAAATGGTATAAAGCTAAGAAGCAATTACCATTAAATTATGTGCAAAAAAAGTGTTGCAAACTCAAAGGAACTTTGGGTAGCCTCACCCTCTTTGTGTTGCAGATAAAACTGCAGTTTTGACAATGATTACTTTTCCCTTGTTCTATCCACAAATCTATTTTCAACAAACAGCCTATTCCATAGTCCCACCATTCTAATGCTAAAAAAGAATTTTCTGATATTTAATCTACTATTTACTTCTACCATATATGTGTGGCCTCTCAGTCCTTTGTACCCCCTTCTAGTAAAAATTACATCAGGGTCTACTAATTGTAAAGCACGCATAATCTTAAACATTTCTAATAAGTCTCCCCGATCCCTCCTATTTTCTAACGGTGACAACCCTAACCCTTTTAACCTATCCTCATAACTCATACTTTTTAATTCTGGTACTAACTTAGTTGCACGTCTCTGGACTTATGATTCCTTTTGCAGAACAGTCAAAAGGTGCTATCATGTTTCAAAACATTTCACATAATAGTTTACCATGCACTGCTGCTCAACTTAATACTTATACTTACACAGGAATTTATGTGATCTATTTCCCGCCTAATTTGATTATGTCAGAGTTTTTAGTTCCACCAACCAGAGAATGTGTTTGTCAACCATGAAGAATTCTGTAAAAGGCCACACTGGCTAATAATGGTGATATAATAGGTTAGTACATATGAAATGTCGTTTTTTGAATAGTAAGATAAAGGATAATATAAACAATGAAAAAAAGATAAAATATTTAATCAAAATATGACCCATTTGAAGCAATAACCTTTTCCCAAGGATTCTTTAATGCTAATAAGCAATCTCTATAAAATTCAGTAAAAACACGACTAATAGCTTTCCTATTGTTGAACCTTTTATTATAGATATGAAATTCAAAATGCTTGAAAAATGAGACAGAAAAAAGCTGTCATGGTAAATAAATGAATAGATAAATAAAATTACTTGAAACTCCATCTGTCATCATTGACAATGTATACAGCAGGTAATTGTAAAAAGATTTGATTGTCGATACACTCACTCATACTCTCTGTTCCCTACTAAGTCATGGCAGCAATAAGTCTGTTGCCAAGATGACCAGTAATGGGACATGGCTCAGTAAGAATTAAGTTCATACCTTGCCTATGGATATTAGTACAAAAATGACATCTGCAGTCGCAACCACAATCTGAAACTGGATAAATTTACATCACTAAAGAATTGAATAGAATAGAGAGGTTAAAAAGATTAATCTGTTTATTAAACCTCTTCTGATTTTAAGAGTTTGATTGTACCCACATCATAATTCTTATTAAAAACCACCAACCAAAACTGTCAACATAGGTTTCTTCAGTTTTCAAGTGATTCTGCCTGGCTATCTATCATGTGTACAGGGTGCACCAATGGAGCTAGAGGGCTGAAAATTTAAACATTTATTACTTATTATGTATAGAAAAAATGTATTTTTTGTTTTTTGAAAATCTTCTCCAAAATAGGTTTTAGTGGGGGGTTCAATTTACAATGTAAGTTTATACTAAACTGGTCCTTTAGTTTGTGTCCAGCAGCTTTGTTTTTGAAAATTCATACTTTTTAGTGATCACAGAAATAACTTATTCATTAATCACCCCTTTTCCAAATTTCTTAATTGATCACCCCCAACTAGTGATGTACCAGAATATCAATCCATATGGATATCCGGCGCCAGATTCACAAAAGATTATCACTGCCACCATGTGAATCCGGCACCGGATATCCGACCTGATTAATATCCCGGTACATCACCACCCCCAACACAGCATGCTGCTAAAAGATGTTGGTCATGTGACAGTTTCTATTGAGTGACCAACCAAACCAGTTTTTATTGTACTTTATAATGAGACTGGACAAGAGTCAACTATCCAGATCAGAGACAATAATGAGGTGACATATTAACCAACCAATATGATTCACCTCGTGATAGTTGTTCAGATTAAAGCTCAGCTAGTCTCAACCATAATATTCCACAACTTGACGCACAGTGAAAAATAAACTTACAAGCTATTGATAGTTACTCACTCAAATATGACCGTATGCCAGATTTAGCCTTGTCTGAACAAAACAAAATGTTGACTATTTATTTTTCAACATAATCTCCTTGGTTGTCAATGCACTTAATCCAGTGGTGAATATTAATCACATAGATTGAACATTACAAAGTGAAAATTCAGCTAATATCTATGTCAGGTACAGACTCATTGATACAATATTTAATTTTTTTTAGATACTAATATTTATTTCAATAATAGTAAAGAAATCTATGGAATTGGTTGATACATTCTTAGATCATTTAATTTAGGTGCTCTAATTCAGAGCCAATGTGACTTGCGTGAAAGGAATAATAGAGAAAGAGGTGCTCCAAATGTTCCAATTTAATTTAATAACATGAATCCATTGATAATGAATACCTAGACTGACTAGTGATGAAATAAGCACAGTGAAAAGCTCAAAATGTAATTGAGCTGTGAAAAAATTGTTGCATAATGATCTACTTATAAACATTTTTCAAAGTAGATTCACTTACATGGTAACATCTTTCAACAGAATTTTGTGCACAAGGATTGCACAATCAAAATTTGGTAATTCTTGATAAGTGGCGTAAATTAGGTTCCTATATATACCACCCATATTATAGCAGCGTAAATTATTTTGACTATAAAAAACTATGTTATCAGTGAGGCATATAATAAGGTAAATACCATCTGTAGGCTATCCCATTTAGTAGTAGTAGTTTCACGCAGGTCATTGACCGTTTTGTTTACATACCATACGTGTTGTGCAGTGCTGACAGAGCTGGTGGGCGTGGCTGGTAGGTGGATGAAACACTGATTCACGATTCAGTCTGTTACTAGCTTCTGTTTTGTTATCTTGGTGCCAGCAGTGAAAAGAAAGTATGAAGCAAGTTTTAAGTTAAAAGTAATTGAAGTGGCCAAGGAATATAACACCTGTGCTGCTGCAAGGACATGAGATATAACTGCGAAGATAGTAAAAGAGGAATCACTCGTTGGCCAAATTAGGAAATTATGTTGTAGAATGTATTTTTCACTAAAGAGAAATATTTTTCCAAAATCCGGTCAATTAATCATTTATATATGGTCTCCTAACCTGAAGTACAATTCAGATGCCATAGAAAGAGTTCAGAGGAGAGCAACCAAGGTCATTCCGAGGTTGGGAAATATATCTTACACTGAAAGATTAAAACAACTCAATCTAGAGACCTTTGAATACAGAAGAAAACATGCTGACCTACTAGAGGTCTACAGAATCCGGAACAACATACATAGAGTGGATACTGACATTGCTCAAAATGCCCTGGTAAGAAAATGCTGACTTCATCTATCTGCAGTAAAACCAGAGGACACAGCCATAAACTACAAATTCAGACCTCCAATGTTAGAAAAAATTTCTTCTCAGCAAGAGTGGCAAAGGCAAAGGAACAGCCCAAGTGAAAAGATGGTCACATCCGAGAATATCAATATTTTTTTAAATAATCTTTATTCTGATATAGGACATACCAAATTTAACTACCATTTTTCTTATTAGTTTAAACCCAGCCCAAATACATTGGAGCTGGCTTAATGACACAATTAACTGCTATCGAAAAAAGTATATTCAAGTATATTAAATTAATCAGGTTATGGAACCAATCAAGTGGTATTTTGAATACAATTTTAAGGTCACTGTTTTTGTATCTGACAACCCAATTTTTGTGGGTGTTTTTTGGATGCTTCAAGTGTCATCTTATCCGCCAAAATATACAGTATATTCATGAACACATATATGCACACGCACTTATGCTTATTTACACACACACACAGTCAGGTGTATAAACTTATGTATATAAGTTTGCAGGTGTATATTTATAAAAACATATGCACTCCTCTGTGCATATATAGATATATATGCACACATATTCATGCACATATGCACAAACACACACACGCTTATATACACATAAACACACACACGCAGTCAGGTGTATAAACTTATGCATACGAGCTTGCAGGTGTATATGTATAAAGACATATGCACTCCTGTCTGTGTGTATATATACTCACATATGTGTGTGTGTACAAGAGTAAGAATGGGAAGTGCGGAGTAGGAAGGTAAATGTAGATGAACCAGTTACTAGGTCATCATATTTCATTTGATATTTCTGTGTGCACAAAGTGCAAAAACAAGATAAACAGGTTTATCAACTGAAGAAAGCACAGAGGAATTTGATAAGATTTTTACGAATTGGGGAGCAAGTGCAAAAGAGAACACAACAAACAGATGGATGCGGTTTTTACATTTGACATTTGATACAGAATCCATAGGTTCTGTCTATTTCTTTTTACCTGCAACAACGTTGCAAGGTCTATGAGAGCTAAATTCATTTTCTTTCTGATCTAAATTGTGAAAGATTGAAAGCATCCATAGAGAGAGAGAGGGGGGAGGCAATAGAGAAAGATTTACCATATTTATGTTTCTTGCCTATTTTTCATGACGTTGTGATATCATAAGAACTTATTCTTTGTAATAGAACGTTGTGATGTCATAAGAGAAATTATTCTTTGTAATAGAACATTGTGATGTCATAAGAGAACTTATTCTTTGTAATAGAACATTGTGATGTCATAAGAGAACTTATTCTTTGTAATAGAACATTGTGATGTCATAAGAGAACTTATTCTTTGTAATAGAATGTTGTGATGTCATTTCAGAACTTATTATTTGTATTTTGGGGGAAATATTGAAATTTTAATGAAATTCTGTAATTTTGTCAATAATGTCAGAAACAAATGCCAAAACTTATGTAAACAATGTCACAGGTTTTGTTAAAGAGTCCATTCTTGTTTATTATATAAATGACTATTTAGTAGAGTCCACTATCTGATATTAGGAAAATATTACATTTTTCTATTAAAAAATAATTTTGTAGAATTTTGTTTTCATGATTACCATATTTGATGGCATATAAAACACATGGGCAAAAAAGATGCTCTTTCATTTCATCAGGGAATATTCAGGTATTATTGGTAGTCTTGAGTAGTAAAGGAGGGGATGGTAGCCTCACAGTTAACAGTGTGAAGAATGGAATCAGCGAACCGATATATACTATGGCTGGGACAGTTTGCACTAATGCCTTTTGGAAAAGGCATCAATCCACTTCTCCCACCATCTATGGGTAAATAGCAGAGCAGCTGGAGCTTTTTAGCCCTGTAAGGCAGTTCATCTTGGGCATTGGTTTAGCACCTCATCCCTGTAAACATTCATAATTGCTACAGAAACAATGATTGGGCCTCCATTGATTGGTCAAGATATGGAGACAAAATCATTGCCTCATGTATCGTGTGACACTGGTTGTCTGAGCTGAAAGAATAGTAAAGGAAAAATATTGTATAAAAATGATCTTTATTTTTACATATAGCAGGCAGAAAGTGATTTTTTTCAGATATTTTGTTTGAAATAATACTCAAACATGATACTTTTATAAAGACAGAACAAATTATCACCAAACCTGGATTAGATAGATGAATCCACAATTTGGAGCTAGGAAAATGTACATATTATAATGTTTATGTATATGTTAAGTCAATAAACATGCCGAAACAAGAACCTACCCATCAGCCCGCATTTAACAAAGCATTTCCAGTACCGAAAACGGGAGCTCGGAAGTGGGAAGGTTTCTCTCTTCACTGGCAATCACCTTGCAAACACGTGTCTTTGTTTCTCTCTGCTTCCTTTTCTTAAACACAGCTAAATACAGTTATGAACCAAATGTGTTCAAACTAAACACAGCTAAACAGATAAAAACAAACAAACAACAAAGGCACTAATATCAGACGACATTACACATATGTAGCTCATTTATTCATTTATTATTACAAAACAGCTTTTACAAGAATACTTCTCTTAATAAGAGAGACTTTCCCCTTTCCTGTTGCTGAGTTAGTTCAAATAAGTACATAAGATTGGAATATTAGGAAAATTAATTTTATGGAGACTAGTAACCTAGTTCACAAAACTGACAAATGAAATATGCCAAAATTTCTCAAACCAGACATGAAACATGCAGACAAGAAAGAAAGTAAGAAAATGTAAATAAAATATCAAATCATGAAATAAATGAACAACAAACCCTTCTTGATATGAAAAGCAATAATACAGAGTTTTTTTTATCAGAATGTGTCAGTTGTTGAAATCTTAAGGCTGGCATGCATGGAATGAAAAACAAACTTAACCTCTTAAATTATTAGGTTAGAACAGGTTTAACAGCTACAATGTTTTTGACAACAAAGCTGAAGAGTGGTTAGGATCTTGAGTTCAAGTCAAGAAATCCAATTTTATTTAAGGTTGAAAGGTTTTCATTTTCAAGAAAATTGCTGTTAACTTTGTAAGTGTCATAAATAAACCCATTGTCAGTTGTCTAGTGAATGATTTACCTGTGATGAAAAAATATAGTGATTAGTTTGAACTTGTAAAATCTACAATGTTCCATTGTGGATATATCTATATCTTGCCAAACAATACACATTTTGTGCCACAGTGATGAATCAACTCAGTAGATTTGATTACATTTCAACTAGCATAGTACCCATCAAACATGACAGGATTATTCAAGTAGGGATCAGCACCTGCCTAGGATCAGAGTATCTGCATGCTCTGACTAGGATCAAAGTGTTGCTACCAGTCCTGTCTAGGCCAGTGGCGTAGCAAGGGTTCTCAGTACCCTGGAGCAAAGATAATTTTGGCACCCCCATCCTTAAAATGTTTTGATTACCTATTTAGTTGTGACTTTTTTTCCTATTATGGTTTTTAGGTAGCTCAGATTAATGTTACATTGTGACTTTTCTTCCCATGACTTTTATT
The DNA here is from genome assembly GCA_006491835.1 of Architeuthis dux. Lineage (NCBI taxonomy): Eukaryota > Metazoa > Mollusca > Cephalopoda > Oegopsida > Architeuthidae > Architeuthis > Architeuthis dux. Next base: position 451,117 of record VCCN01004833.1, read on the forward strand.
CCAGGATATCCTAACGCAGCTGCCCTTCTTGGAACGAAACCAGGGAGTTGTCAAGTTCTCAAATCCTGTTTTCCTTTTTGTACTTACGAGTAACCAATTTCACTAAGTAGATAGCACAAATTGTGTATTTTACGGCAGCTATTTAAAAATCCACAATGGCAACCATGCAGATGGCAACACAAATGCCAACATTATTCTTCTGATTCCTCATGCACTGATGATTAAAAAAATGTATAAAAATATAAAGTGTCCCCCATCTCTCTACTCTTGCTATGCCACTGCTGTGCGCTCTTCCTAGGATCAAAGTGTTGCTCCCCGACACTTCAGTCTAGGATCAGAGTATAGTATCTGTGCTCTCAATGAAAAGTTTTATACACAATATATATAATATATATGGGTAAACAACTTCAAACAATTTCAAAATACTTAGCATTTATTACCACTCACGTGTTATGATGACATAAAATATTATTATGTATGACAACATTCGATTACATTTCAAACCCCTTTGACTTCCCTTCACTGCTGTACAATGTATATTATGTGGACCAGTCCATTATGAGTTTTGGGATGTGTCAGGTGGTGGACAATCAATCAAACATACAACCAACCACACACACTCATTTGCATATGTGCCTTTTTATATGTATAGATATATGCACATAACATATATACAATAAAACTATTATTTTCTAATTATATCATTAGGGTCATGGTAAAATATGAGAAGAAGTGGGAAGTAATAAGAAACAAAGTAAACATATCATTTATGACCAATAACAATTGCTCTAATCAATGAATTACCCTAACCCTAAACTCTTTATTTAATCACTAAAAACTTCTGTATAAAAGCTTTTTTAATTAAATTGCTGTTGCTTGTCCTATTTTGCCACCTGTATATATTATGCTTAAAAATCTGAAGTGTTACACAGATTAGTAACATACTATCAATTTCACATCATTCATGGATGTAAATTACCCTTCAGCAGATGAAATGTTTCTCTATCTCTTCTCTAAACCAATCTTCCATACCATTAGGAAATAGGTTAAAGCTGGATACTAAATACAACCAGTGTTGCCAAGTAGGGTTTGTTATTTATAGCTTAAGCTGGGTTTAAAAATAGCTAAAATCGGATAAATTTGTCCATTTCCAGCATACTTTAACTAAAAATATTATATATACAAACTAATTCTGCAGTGTTCAAACTTCTTCTGATGAAGCCGCTCACAGCAGCCAAATGCATAACGGCTTATCTTCATGATAATAAACATGTTTGAAACATAACACGCTTTTCTCAATCTTTCATTTCCACATTGTCAAATTACATCTACCATACATACTAATGTAAAACCCACTTATCGAATAAAGTAAGACTCAAAAACAAATTGTACATCTACTTTTATTACATTTACTAATTATTTTTTCAAAGGGCCAGATTTTTGGCTACTGCAGATTCTTATCGGCTAAATTGGGGAAAATCAAGCCAGATCTAGCCAAAAAATGGCTTATTTGGCAACCCTGAATAAAACTGATACTTCATGACTTATTTGTAAGATAAGCAACTTGAGAAAAACAAATCAAAGTACCTGACAGGTTAAGTACTTGTCAGGGATGTCCTGTACACAGGCTTAATGTGCTCAAACACCTGTTTTCAAGTAACAAGTGGGGTTTTATCCAGTCACTGAAATGCTTTGAAAAGCAAAGAAGAAATTGTCATGAAACACTGGTGTGACCCATGAGTAAGACAATACTGTTTCTTTTGTTTTTATTTCATGGGTGTTTTCACCCCTATTGTTTACATTGATTATGGGTTCCCTAATTTCCCAAGCTATAAAAACAAAGACAAGAGATTAATTGCTTCAGTTCACTTTGTATGAGAGTAAAGAGGAAAGGTGTTGATAAGCAGGACAATAGAGAGTGAAGATAGATAACAATAATTATAAAGGATTTGTGGAGTGAGGATAAACATATTGACAGGAAAGGAAACAAGAATTATGAATACTAAGAAACAAAAAATAACCTGGTTTATGGCTAAATTCTCACCTGGCAAAAGAAAGAGGTCAATTATGACCTAGAATGAGCTTGTTAACCAATCACAAAAAAGTTAATCTAAGTACAGATATACCTTGCTTAGTGTGGTCAATCAATTCCAAACTTTTCCGTAACTGTTCAAAACAGCACTGTTCAAGTCTTATAATTTAATGTGTTTTTGTTCAGCTTCATACTTAGTTACATTAATTTGTACATCAATACCTTAACTGTACTACATCAAAACCTGACTAATCAAAACCACACTATTCAAGGTATTTCTATATTACTATGATAGAAGATTATGCAGCCAAGTTCATAGTGTTACTGTGGTAAGTCATCCCTATCTGTCGTGCAGGAGACCAGGGTTCAATTCAATGCGGGAGAGGCATAATCAATTCTAGGCTTCAACTTTCCAAAAAAGATATTTGCAAATATTACATTGCGTCCAATGCACTGGTATTATGACTAAGGAGACCATCTACTGAAACTCCATATGGACAGTTATGAGGCTTGGATGAGTTGCAGTGAGCAGTAGTTCTCCAAATACCCTTGTAAACCATTCATCTAATAGTCAGCATATACAGTATATAATGTATATATAGATGCACATGGTTTCATTAGCCATTATTGAACAAATGTGAATGTCAATGGTGATTGGCTGTTGGTGAAATAAATCAAACAGGCAGTTATTATTATTGTTCATATAGTTAATATTTTTTAAAAGTATGCAATTATTATACTGCATCCAATGCGCTGGCATTAAGATTAGGTGACTGTCTACTGAAACTCAATATGGACAGTTATGGGGCTTGGATGAGTTACAGAAATAGCAGATTTTAAAAATCTAACAGTGCAAAGTGTTGTAGATAGTATGACAATAATTGTATTTGCTGTAAATTAATTAAGCAAAAACTGACTATTACGTTGATTAAATTTGCCTCAGGCTTTAATAGATTTGTGACAGATGACTGGATGCAGGCCAATAGCTAAAATAGTGATGGCAAGTGATGGCTCAATGGTCAAAATGCTGAACTGTAGGTCATTAGAGTGGGATTTTTTTCAGATAAGGGAAAAGAGAGCTAACAATGATTATCAAGAAGATTGAATTGCTGAGTAAAAATGTAAAGAGATTTGAAAAGAACAGCCGGTAGGTTAAAATTCCACCACTTGATTGTCCTATGGGACAATGGCCTAATCCTCTGTTTCAGTGGGGAAAAGCAAAAGAAGCATTACAAGGATGAATTAACTAGGAAGAATTAACTGATATGAGAGATCTACCCTCTTGGATTGAATAAAGGGTTTGATTCAAATTCCTAGGAGGTTATTGAATAGGATGGACACCTAACAACCAAGATGAAGATACTAGTCTGAATAGATCAATGTATAATAATGATAATTCCTCATCTCAGAAAGTCAGACAAAAATGAAAAGAGAAACCAAAAGAACAGATTTGAATTGATCCAAGTAAAAGCTTAATGGTTGACACACAGGATTAATTTAAGAGATTTCAAGCAATAATAAACAGAAACTAATGCTGCATAACATGATATATTTGGAGTAAACAATTAGAAAACATCAACAAAAACTGTCAACATAGGTCTCTTCAGTTTTCAAGTGAGTCTGGCTGGCTATGTATACATACATATTTTGTACATATTATGCCAAAGGCCAGACCAATTATTTGTCAAATTTAGAAAAGAATTGGTCAACATGTTCAATGACCTATAAAAGGTCAAGTTCGAGGTCAACTTTTTTATTTGACCTCCGAGGTAAAAATGCATACAATAAGAGTTTTAGATCTACTTGAGTACTTTAAAATGGTATATAAATAAGCTTTCAGGGTGTAAAAATCACTGAAATATTGATTTTAAAACTTTGTCATTACCTTCACATTTTTGGCAAAGTATCTCCAGAACCCTTTGAGATAGAAATGTGAGACAGGTGCCATTCAATCTGTGATGGTCATGGTTTAACCCCTTGTTGATTTGACATGGAATGACACATGTGTCATGTATACAGGCTGCACCATTGAGCTAGAGGACATTATTATTTCCGCAAAAAACAGATTTTT
>VCCN01004833.1:471228-481245 GCA_006491835.1 Architeuthis dux
TTTTTATCTTTCTCCAAGTCCAATATTCAGTTCAGAAATCCTGAAGATGGATGCCAAACCTGCCAACCTGACCTAAAGCAAAGGAGGAGAGCTATCTCTGCCACCCGGACAAAGAATAAAGGTTTCAAAATCAAATGGTTAACAATGTGACAGACACCTAAGGAAAGACCAAGTGGATGAAACATTGAGATGAAAAAAACCCCAACCAAGATGAGGGTTCTAGTCTAAAAGAATCATTGTATAATACCAACATACCATAAAATCTCATTCATTCATCCTGCGCATTAGATAGAAATAGAGACACCAAGCAAACATGAATATAAACAGGTCTGGTTAGTCACTCAATAGAAACAGTCATGTGACCAATGTCTTTTCGCAGCATGCCGTGTTGGGGTTGAAAAATTGGAAAAAGGGGTGACTAATGAATAATTTACTTCTCTTGCCTTTCGTTGGATCACTAAAAAGTCCAAACTTTCAAAAAACAAGTGTGAACACAGCCAGACACAAACTAAGCAACCAATTTAGCATAAACTTACAATGTAAATTGAACCCCCAACTAAAAACCTATTTTGGGGGAGAATTTTGAAAAATCTTTCTAGACATCAGCCCTCTAGCTCCATTGGTGAAGCTTGTATGCATGATAGATAGCCAGCCAGACCCACTTAAAAACTGAAGAAACCTATGTTGACAATTTTGGTTGATGGTTTTTAACAGTATAAGAATATTTACACACAAATATGTGTGTGTATATATATATATATGTGTGTGTGTATATATAGGCATGAGATAAGGTAATGATTATTGGCATGGAAAATGAAATCAGGAAAACTTGGTTTGAATTTCAGCTGAGGCTGCTTATGTTCACTTAACATATTTATAAAGTCTATATGACTAAAGTTGTATAAAACAAAATTATCCCTTAAATTTTTCATAAAACAAACTTTGATATACTAATTTATTCGCACTAGTGTCATCTTGGTTATTATAGTCACAATATTTACTCACCACCCTTCTTTATGTGTCTGTCGTAGTTGGTAAACTTTGGGGAATTTCGAAACAAACCCTTTATTCAATCCACGGCCGAAACATTGTGACTAGAACAACCAAGATGAGGACACTAGTCTGAGTACATCAGTGTGTAATAATGATAATTTTTCATCTCCGAAATTCAGATATTTTAGCTTTCCATGTTTTTCTTTTGTAAAAGTGAAAAATTAGCGTAAAGTGAACTTTCAAAATGCGGGGGATAGTTGTACTTATATTAGCAGTGAATAAGACTACTGAACATGATCTATTTATAGCAGGTTTAAGTAAATTTTAGACTTTTGCCTCATCTGGAATAAAAAAGATACAAAGAAAGACAAACAAATGTCTACATAATCAGGAATAACTATCGTCCCTTTGGGGCCATTTGGTTGTATTTGTTAGATAATGGCAGAACCAGATCTCCTTTGCCATGATAACATTGGATGGAATTTCTGTATTTTGGTCCATCCATCTTCAGCTCCATTAATAGAAAAAGGTGAATGTAATTTCATGTAAGTATACACCCTTTCCATTCCATAGAGATTTGCAAAGTCAGGAAGTTGTCTATGCTGTTCAGCTCTCTCTCTCTCAAGAATATAATAATGTATGACAAAATATTTTCCTACACAAGAAAAATATGACAAACATATTGTATATGCCAAATAAAACAAATGGTTTACAATGGTATTTGAAAGACTATTGCTCACTGGAAGCCTCAACATTGTCCATATCTAGCTTTGGTAGAGGACCCCCTCATAATACTAACGCATTGGATGTAATATTTACATAGTTTTTCTTTCTTAAATTAAATGTCGGCCTTATATACCAGAATATACGGTAAAATAGAAAGTGACATTAGGAAAATCCCTGCCTTTGTATCTATTATGTTGATACTCCATCTGCTTGCATGTCTGTAAATGGGAATTTGAATTAAAAAATATGGCTTCACTTTTTATCAGATTTTTACATAAACTTTTCATGCTAATTATATTTTTAATAATTACTGTATATTTCGGCGGATAAGATGACATTTGAAGCATCTAAAAAACACCCTTGAAAATGGGGTCGTCCTATAGGCCAGATACAAAAACAGTGACTAAACAGTGAGCCAAAGCCATGAAAGTGGGGTCTCGTCTTATCTGAAGGTTGCCTCATCCATCGAAATATACAGTATTTGTCCAAATTTATTTTGCTAATTTTTGACCAAGTTGGAGTTTCAGTCGCAGCTGTTTACCTTTACTTTGCACTAATGCCCTTGGGAAAGACATGAATCCACTTCATCCTCCAGCTATAAGTAAATAGCAGGGCAGCTGGAGCTCTTCAGCCCTGTAAGGCAGTTCATCTAAGAGAAGGTTACTCTGATAGGAAAAAAACCTAAAGATTGAGTCGCCATAGCTGGTCCCAAGCCCGGATAAAGGAGGATTGGGTGTGTGGTTAGCAACTCCACCCCATAAAAACTTACTTGCTACTGAAACCATAGAAGAGTGGTTGTGGCCCTATGCTCCAAATGGAGTCTACAGGACTGAACAAAAAAGAAATCTACCTATTTTTTTCCTTGTTTCAAATTTTTGTTTTATTTCTTTTTTTCACAAATATTCTTATTTTTCTTTTCTCGTTCTTAAATAAAGCAAAAGGTATTTTAAAGTCTTTTTTTGCAATACAACTAACATGAACATTCTCATCTACTCAGCCACTGACCTAATAAGCCCTCAAGTGTCTTATTTCTTGTTTGTTGCTTTTAGCTAAATTAAAAAAGGTAAAAACTTTTAAATATCCTTTTCCTTGACAGATGGTTTTGTGAAAATTCCTCCACAAGTAGTAATCAATTCTATCAAAAAAAGTTGGGATATAAACAGTAAGGGTTCAGGTTGGATTTTGGCAGCTGGGGCTTACATCACTCACATCACTGGGATAACTTTGCCAGAAAGTAGTTGTTAGTTTAGAAAAGATAAACTGTCAAAAAGAGAAAAAAAACCTAGGAAAGGGAACCTCAAAAAGATCTTTTAGGGCAGAAAAAATTTGTTTCAAATTAGAAACAAATAAAGTAGAAATGAAGTTACAAAGGTATGCATCTTTGGAAGTTGGAAAGCTTGATTTCTATTGTCATTACACTATTAATCATAATGCATGATCTTGAAGGCTCAGCTTTACTGAACAGGACATATAATTCACATGGACAGCTCATGTATGCCCTGCCAAGTCCTCTATGGAACCCTGGAGCAGAGCCACAGAAACAGAGGGCATTCCAAGAAATGTTATAAGGCCTGCATCAATATCAGCCTAAAGCTCTGCAGCATCCCTGTAAATGAGCTAAAGACTCATGCTAAGGAAAGAGCCATGTGTGCACCTCAAGAATTGGACTTGTCAGCCAGATTTGGGTCCACTGATGACAGCACAGCCACAGACATCATTGGAGCGATGGTCAACCAACTAATTAACATTTTATGATTTGGCTTAATAATTCCAACTTATTTCTAAATGTTTCAATGTACAACGTTATTGATGGAAACATGTCCACCATTTTATCAGAAATCAATGAATAGAAGCCATGGGCTGCTGAGTTGAACATTTTTTATGGAAGGTCTCATTTTAGTGCCAAAAGCTGTTCAAAATATTTTCAATGCAATGTGGATTTTTTTGCTTAGCAAAGAAAGGACCTATTACATGATTACCCACCTCGCACACCATTCTCACAAAATATCAAATTAAGAGAACAAGTTGCTCTCTTCAAGCCAAATCTAATAACCGGTTCCGATTTTATCACTTTACACAGATTAAGAAAAAACAAAAATATTTTCATAGGATACAACTGCAATAAATTTTAGGAATGCGCTTTTATGGTATCTATTTACCTAACCTGAACTGAAGCAGAAATAAAAGAAATAATTCTGAAAAATCTGAATACCTAGTTTAAACAAATTAATCGCATTAATTTATTTATCTAGCCTTCTTCGAGTGTACATCTTTCATAAGTGCGTATCATGATATTTTCTGTGTCAAAGACTACATGCTGCATAAAGAAATGTCATTTAGTTGTCCAGCCTATCCTACACAACAAATATTTTTCTATGGCTTCCTCCCACATTCTGACACTTATCTATTATTCAATTACCAGTTCCATTGAAGATTCATCGGGCTTTTTAAACTCTCCCAGTGTATGTCATGATAAAGAGTTATATTGGTCTTGTTTTAATTATAAACACTTCCATTTTAAGATCTGCCTGAATAGTTAACCTTATTTTTTTCCCTTTCCTTTTTTGAAAGTAGGTGACTGTAAATGTAAAACAAGTATTGATTCTCTTTTTTGTTGTTTTTCCCAGACCAACATTTTCATCATTCATTGTTTACTTAGGAACATCCTTGATCTTTGACTATTTTTCAAATGGGGGTTGTTCACAGAAGCATAAACACATCATGTTTTCTTGAATATATGATAATCAGAGAAAAAGATGAGATTCCAAGCTTTGTAGATGGCCATTTATTCAGTGAAAGCAACTCAGATTGAATCTGATTATGTTGACCACTTCTTGGTTACTGTGAGTTTTACAAGCATAACACTGCAGAAGAAAGCATTTTTGCCTATATTTCAAGTTGTAGTTTCTATTTTTCAGATAATGAATTCCAGATACAGAGGAATCCACTTATTGAGATCACTTTGGGACAGGGTCTTTAAGATAACAATAAACTTCTCTTAACAATAGGCACTTAATTGGAACAATTTACATTCGTTGTAATAAATTCATTGTTATAAACAACTTTACATTAAAAAATGAATATGAAATTTATTGTATTTTTTAATTATTTTTAATTCATTTTAAATAGTGATATACTAGAATATCAATCCGGTCGGACATTTAGCACCAGATTCACATGGCGGCAGTGATAATTTTTCATGAATCAGGTTCCAGATATCCAACCAGATTGATATTCCGGTACATCACTAATTTTAAATAAAGTATTTGGGAATGAATGATTTTCATAACAAAAGCCATTAGATAACATTAACCATGATTAAAATAAACGACTTCTTCTATATCATTATTTTCAGTGAAGTCCATTATATCAATGAGAAGATACACTTAATGTCAATCATTACCTGATTTAAATTAAACACACACACACACACATTATATACATATATGTGTGTGTGAAGCTGGCATAGCCAAGGGATAATATAGCCATCTGTGGCTAAAACCAATAAGTAAGTATAGAAGCTTGCCCAGGAAGTATCACCCTATTATACTAAAAAGCAGAGTCAGGAGCATGCCCTGATGTCTGTGGCAAACACTGATGGAACTGAACACTTTCTGTACACAACCATCATATAAAAGTATGTTGGGTCCCACATTAAAAGAATGTACAATAATAAACTGAAGTTTCAGCCCAATGGAGCTTGTAGCATAATACGCAAAGGTTCTTTCATAGTTGTTTATGTCTTGGCCTGGTTCAATTCAAGCTTTTAGGTCTAGTCCTATTTCCAGCCTTGTTAAAGCTGGATTCAGATTTATAGGTTAACAGGTGTATAGCAGTTTTAATTTCAGTTTCAACAACTGAAATTAAAACTCCTATACACCTGTTAACCTATAAATCTTTTTTTTTTTCACAGTAAAAAAGTAAACCTTATCAAAGCTGAAATGGACAGTGGATAGAAAAAAGTGAACATATTAACATACATTACAATCTATAATACTTAGTACAGGACAGGATACAACAGAAATGGTTTTGCTGTTTACAATTTATCCAATTATTAATCAGGCGTCCCCTGTTATAACGCTGGTGTTGGGGTCCAAAAAAGCCAACAGTGTTACAACTGGGCCGCAATAAAATTTAACTCTTTTGGAGCTGGAGCTAATATTTTGGAGTCCAACATCCACTCGCGTTATATCGCAAACAGCACTATAACAAACAGTGTTATAATGGAGGAAGCCTGTATCAAGTATTGAACATTTGAAGGAAGTAAGATTATCTGATAATTTTGGCAATGCAGTAATATTTAGGATTTTTCTAGGTTATTTCTGCATTTTTAATTGTTTTAACAATTGTAAATTGGCTAATATGAGTTTATGGTCCAAATCTTGCTTACATCATATTTTCTTTCTTAATTAATCCAATCTTTCTTTAAGCACTTTTGAAGAAATTGATCCTAAAAGATCTCCCTAGGCATTTCTAAAAAGAAAATTATCAAAACTATTTCCATTACAGTAGAAATAAATATATAATAATAATAACCATTTCCCAAAAGTAGATACATTTACAAGCAAACACTTATTTTTAACTTCTTATTTTAAAACAAATTAAGAATGTTTGATTCTTTTTCTTTTTTTTTTCTTTCCATTTTTATTTTAATGTCGGTCAAAATTACTGTAGACAGGTTAACGAGAATTTTCTTAAAAAAATGTCTTGATTTTTAAAAAACTTTAGTTCACTTTCACCTATAATTGAAACTCTTTTCCGAAACATCTGCAAGTTTACCCAGCCTGGCTTTTGCAACAAGTCGCACTTTTCCTGTTCGTCCCACTTTATATAAGCATGATCAATACAGTTTGGCTTAACCACAAAACACGGATTTTTCATTCACTGGCTCAAAATGTATTTCAATCTTTTAGAAACAAGATTTCCCTCTTTCTTTTTTTTTTGCTCTCACTCTTTGCTGACTTTAAGAACACTTTATTCCATGGGCTAAATAAAACTTGAGGAAGGCTGAAAGGTACATCTGCCAAAACATTGTGATAAAACAACAAACACAAGGAAATTGGTTTGAAGGAATCAATGTATAACTAGCATTCCAAGGGAAATTATGAATCACTGCCACTCATATATGCTGTGTTGGGGTGATCAATTAAAAAGTTGGAAAATGATCAATGAATAAGTTACTTCTCTCGCCTTTTGTTGGGCACTAAAAAGTACAAATTTTCAAGCATGAATGCTGCTGGACACAAACTAAGGGACTAATTTAGCATAAACTTACATTGAAAATTGAACCCCCTCTAAAAACCTATTTGGGGGGAATTTTCAAAAAACATTTTCTCTATGCATTGAAGGGAGTGTGGGTGCAAAATTTCAAGTTTCTACTATGAACGTTTAGGGCTGGGCAAAGCCCGGATACATAGTCAGAACACATGAATAACCTAAACCCAGCAATAAACCAGTGTTGTGGGTAGCAGTGATTAATAGTAACAACACTTAGTCTCAGAAATTTAGACACGAAGAAGGCCAGAGTGTACAGCAGCTGAAATGTTGTGATAAAAACAACAAAGACAAGGGAACTGGTCTGAAAGAATCAATGTATAATAGTAAAAGCACTTTGTCTGAGAAATTCACATGAACATGAGGTACTGTGTGGGTAGAATGGGTCAAAGTAGAATAAGTTCCATTTAAATCTGTTTGACAAACTCCTATTTAGGATCTTCTGTTCATTCATTTTTTTCCAGATATCTAGTTTTAGATAGGTAGAATGAAAACAGCTGGAAACTAAGCAAAATCATGATGATTTTATGTGAAATGTCTGGCTTGAAGTTGCTATTCAATCCAGCAACAATTTAGGTTATCATAGCCGGTTGTTGGGATTTGGTGTTCAAGCAAAGGTTCTCATTTAAATGACAAAAAATAAAATACAAAACAGCAATTCAATTGCATACATTAAGTAAATGTACAACTAGTGATGCATTATTTTTACATTTTATCTAAATTGAACCTTTTCTATTTTTAAAACCTTCTGATAACATTTTATCTAATGTAAAATGAACAGACAGGCAATACTTTCTATACAAAACTAACCAAAAATAATAATCTTAATGTGTCTTGGTGTAATTTCAAATCTATTAAATAATTGAACAGGAGTTTATTCATTATTATTCTTATCTTTTTTTTTTTAATGTGCAAAGCCTCGTTTCTTAGCTGTGAAAATATATTCTTGTTTAATGTGTTCCAGGGTTTTCAAATATTAACAAAAGATTCTATCATTCACCTCTGCCACCGAAATTTGGGAGAGGTATATATATTTATTCATGTATGTCTGTTTGTCCACACAATATCTCCAAAAGTTCACAATGAATTTCAATGAAATTTTGTGGCCATGGGCCAGGGAACAATTGATTAAATTTTGAGGCAGATCCATGGATCGCTTTTCGGATTGAGATAGATTTCATATATTAAGACAATAGTCTGAAATATATGGAAAAATTGAAACTTACAGTTACCCTACCCTGCATCGTCTCTATCAATGAACTGATTTTCATTCAGTTTTTAGTGACAATGGCGTTGGCAGAGGTATGCGCTCTCTGAGTGCTTTCTAGTTATTGAAGTGTTTGTGTCCTCTAACTTGGTTTAAGATTAGAAAGCTTTATCAACTGTGTATATCTTGGTTGGTATCTGGCTACACTAAGCCTAAGGATTTGTTTAAGATTTGAGGGATGCTGAGTGACTTGACTAAACCGTTAGTTAATTTTTAAAGAACCAATGTCTCTATAAGTTATGTCATGGTATTTATCTGAAGACATGAAAATAGTTTGAACAATTAATGCGGTTATGATATTAATTGTAGCCATTACAATTTCATCATATCCAAGTGGAATGGCTTGTGTATTTATTTGAAAGAAATCATATTAACATGCCATTATTCCATTAATTATTTGGATTAATATCCTCTTCTTTGTTGTTTTTATCACAGTATTTGGGCTAATGTGTTCTTTGACTTCCCTTAGGTATAAGTGTATCCTACAGGACATGGCCTAGAGGATATGTTTCCTGCATATGGTATCCATACCTGAAATACAACTCAGCTGCCATAGAGAGTAGACAAGAGTCACCAAGACCATTCTGAGACTGGGAGATCTATCCTACATTGAAAGATTAAAACAACTAAATCTAGAGATACTGGAATACAGAAGAAAACGTGCTGACATAATGGAAGTCTATAGAATCCGGTACAGTGGATACAGACATTCATTGTTCAAAATGCTCTGATAAGAAAATGCTGACTTCATCTATCTGCAGTAAAACCAGAGAACACAGTCATAAACTACAAATTCAGACCCCCACTGGTGTTAAAAAAATGTTCTTCGCAGCGAGAGTAGCAAATGCATGAAACAGTGCAAGTGAAAAGATGGTCACATCTGAGAATATCAATATTTTCAAAAATAATCTTAATTCTGATATCGGCCATACCAGATTTAGCTACAAATTCTCATGTTAGTTTAATCCCACCCCAACACGACTGAAGCTGGCTTAATGTCACAATGAAATGCTGTCAAAAAAAGTGTATTTCAAGTACATAAAAGAGTTAGGGTCAAAGTCCTATATATATTCAACATCAAATGTTTATAGACACAATGAAACAAATAATTATTCAATAAGAAAAAAAGAAGGAACACAAGAAATAAATATGAAATGCATGCAAGGAATGAAGAAATAAAAGAATTTCAAAAAAGATTGGTCTCACCAGAAGATTTTCAACTTACCTGCAAATATAAAAAAATAAAATTAGATAATTTATTTTTGAAGACAATATATCAGAAAATAATCATTTAATAATGCATCACTTGTCAATTTCAATGAAAAAAAAAACAACAACAATAAATATCATACACAATACTACTTTTTCATTGTATGAAATGCTACCCAAAATTCAAAGAATTTGAATAGCACACCTGGAGTCATGTGTTAAAGACTTTTGCTACTACTCTTTGTGAGCAGTACTTCTAAGTAGTACTCCTAAGAAGACAGTGGAAACTATATACATATAAGAACCAAAATTATAATTATTATCATTAAACCATTTAGTTAATACTGTATTAACTGGCCTATAAGATGCACTTTAAAAAGATCTCACTATTGCCCTGTATCCTATGCAGTGATATTGTGGCTGGCGAGGCCAAGCACAAAAAGCTTGGGGTTTACAGCTTGGGGGTTCAAAGTGACTTATAGGGAATAGTAATACAAACAAATATTCCAGTAACTGAGTTCGGTATTTCTGAGATGAGGTGTTAGTAT
>VCCN01004833.1:503828-517742 GCA_006491835.1 Architeuthis dux
TTTTATTTTTACCCTTTTTTCGTAAAAGCGAAAAAAAATGGCATAAAGCAAACTATCAAAAAGTGGGAAATACCTGTATATATATTTTTTTTTTCTGCCTATAAGAATGATATCAGGTATTTTGTTCTTGAGCAGAAAGGGTCTGTAAAAGTGCCCATCCTGAAGACTATAAGACAAGTTTAAAAATAGTAATGACCAACTTTTTCTCCTCTTCTTCTGGCTCTGTTCCAAATTCACTTCCTGTACATAAATTGTAAACATCTATGTAATATTTTACCATTTCTATCATCTAATTATTCCATCCTGTTCACATCCATCATCTACCTATTATTCTATCTATTTTTTATATCATATCTACCAGTCAATCTATATTTCACACATTTTTTATTAGCTTCCTGGTGTTGGAATAAACACAAGAAAATCAACACACCCTTATCACGGATAATGATTCTAAAGTAAGTATATGTAACCAAAACTGCTGCTGATATGTGATGAAACCATGTTCAGACGTTTTGCTGATGTGTATTCTGTCTATGCAGATGTTTCATCAAAATTTTTTTAATTATTAATTAGCCGAAAGACGTTATGTCAAACTGACATTTAGGTTTTACTTATGAATCTGTATATTTATTATCTCAAAATATTTATATTTAAATAAAAAAAAAAACAATAAACTATGAAAATGAAGAATAATAAAATTCTAAAACTTCAAAATTTAAAAAAAACTTAAAATTAACATTGAAATGGTTCTTCGTACGATTGAACTCCTTGTTATTTGTGTTGTAAACATGACATTTTGGCCAATCCATTCTTCGGCCTTCTTCAGGTGTAAAATCCGAGTGTGATGGGTTAAACAGAAATTATGTTTAAATCCATTAATGACCCTTCACAAAACTATAGAAAATACCTTAAAATTAACATTTTTATGAACACAGTTCCGTCTTGTGTATTGGTGTATGTCTTCTGATGTACATGTTACGGCTGTTTAGGCCATTTTCACCATCTTAACTGCTAGAATTTGAACATCTCACAAATGTTTTGTAGGCATGAGCATTATTAAATTATTTTTGATTGGTCAAACAATTTCAAATTGAACCAATCAAATTGAATCCCTTGAATCTCAAAAAAAAAAAAAAAAAAAAAAAAAAGAAGCATTCCATCACTATATACTACTAAAATTCTCTATTTGAACAATTCACTCACAAGAAAAATTAGCCAGTATATGTTCAAATACTCATCCCATATGGCCTCAAAATGTTTCTTAAATTGGTTAAATTTTCTTGGGGTAGGAGGTGGTGGGGCTCAACCCTTCTTCATTCCCTCTTTCTTTTTTTATCACTATAACATTGGGTATAAGTTTTAATGGATTAGGTTAATGCCATTGTCACTCAAAAACTTTGAACGTTTTCAATCTGATTTTGACTCAAAATCAGGTTGAAAACTTTCGAGGTCAGCTCAACAAATGCAATTTAGGAGTTGAGGCAAGGTAATATTTTGTAAAAGTTTTGAAACCGAAAACACATTATCGATTTACATGATCTCTCTCTTTCTCTCAGAGAAACGGATACATTTGGCATTGGGATGATATATTATCACCCCAATCCAATATGGCTTCAATCTGACATTACAGATATTTCTGAATAGATAAAAACAAAAACATTATAAAATAAAAATAAAGAGAATTAGAGTATCATTTTAGAGGCAATTCAACTCATTGAGTATCAAACATTTTCTTCCTCTTAATCTGGAACAAGGTCACAGTAAGGGGTCACCCAGTGAGGATCAAATTCACTACACAAGCAAATTGATCTGCAAGACGAGGTTACTAACCATCACACTAAGGTAAATGTGCAGCCTTCACAAAGTAAAAAAACATGACACAGTGGCATAGCTAGAGATCTGGGTGCCCAAGGGGCTTGGATCCTTGAGGGGCCCTCCAACATTCAGTGAGATTTGATGAAAAAAGAAGATTTGCAATAATTAGAAATGCACTATCACTTAATTGATGAAAAACAATGCCAGAGGCTGAATTATGATTTATGCAATTCATGTATGTACAAATATATCCTTGTTTTTGTATAATGTCAGTAGAAATGCAATAGGCAAACTACTATTTATTTTGGGGGCCTCTCTCCATTTGGGGGGGGGGGGTCAAATAGCCTCCTCCATCAGCTATGCCTCTGACATGGCATGTCTTGTAATATTTCATGAAAAATTGATGAGTTTTAAAGCTACAGTGTATTATTATTTTTATTGGTAATGAAACAGAGTTGTTCTTCTGCAAAAAAAGTATTTGCAACCATTTTGCAGAAGTTTCAAACTGCTCTGATTGCTTTTATCATAGATTCAAAATTACTCACAGGAAAAGCAAAATGTTACATCAATTTTCTATTCCCTAATAAACTCAGTAATTTAAAATGAAATTATTTCACTAATGCCACTGTGTGATAATATCAGCTTTGTATCGAGGACAGCCTAAAGAATTGCAGCATGTAAATTAGGAGTCTCATGCTAAGGACAGGGGCAAATGGCGCAGAATAGCTCACAGTGCCTTTATATCCTATGAAAACAGCCAAAGAGAGCGGATCACCAGGGTCAGAGAACGCCAAATGGGCACATCATCCAAACTTACAGCCCTCTAGTTTCCCCACTGTCCCCAATTGGATTTGGGTCCACTGACAACAGAACAGCAACTGACATCATCAGAATGATGATCAACCAACTATGCTATAATTATGAAAAATTAAGTTCTTTTTTTGCTTTACAAGCTAGATAAAGAATGGAACATCAAATCTGTTTATTAAATTATGCAATATAAAACTTTGTAATTAGTTCATCTGTCAAATATCTGGAAAATCTTAGAGTGTACTACATATTTATAAAATATCTTTAAAAGATATCATGTAGTGAATGTATTCCAGGCTTATTTATCCACATAGCTGCATGTATCTCAACTTTTCTGTGCAAGATGTTTTCTAATGAAGAGTTAGATATACTTGAATGTAATTGAAATAGGCTTTTTTTGACAGCAGTTAATTGCATCATTAAGCCAGCTTCCATGTAATTGGGCTGGGTTTAAACTAATAAGAAAAATGGTAGTTAAATTTGGGATGTCCGATATCAGAATAAAGATTATTGATATTCTCGGATGTGACCGATTGATTAAATTATAACACAAAGTATAAAAATCACTAATGACAATGCAAATTACAACCAAATTTATTCAAATTAGCAGCTGGTAAGCTAACATAGGTAGAAGAGGGTGGGAGGCTTATTTTTAGTTACAAATACTTACAAAACAGGAATAAGAACTTTGGGTACATTATCTCAAACTCATTTAAAGAATGATACCAGCTACTTAGGTTGAGTCCTCGGAGGCTGGGTTGGTGGGAGGTACAGGAGACTGGGATGTAGAAAAGAGTGGAAGAGGGTGCATGCTGCCTCTATAACTGCTAGCTGCAAAACAAACGCTGCCCTTTTTGCCTTAAAACAAACATTCTTCGAAAAAGTGAAAAGCAGGGAAATACATACACATACACAAAAAACTCATTACCATCATCACCATTTTTGGGCTTTGAGAACATTCAAAAACTTTTCCAATATAAATTAATGGTAATTGCTTCTTCGCTTTAGACCATTTCAGCTTACAAAAGTATTTATAGGAACGCTCTACTTTTGAATAGAGGCAAGGGTGGGGAACCTGTACATATATATATATATATATATATGTATTTGCATGTTAGAGTGTGAGAATTGTTTCTGGTCATATTATGTAATTTCTCTTCGGGTCAGTTTCTTGTACTGAAATGTGTTCATGAAAAACAATCTGCACCAATTGAAGGAGGCCAATGAAAATTGTCTATAGAATATTTACACAACTCTCCTCTCACTCACAAAAATTGCAAACAGTATAAAAGAATTTAAACTTATGAAATGAAGAAATGAAGTAGGGAAAAACAGTTACAAATATTTTATTAAATTTTCAAGGATGATTAGAATAATATTGACATAAATAGGCAAGTTTAACCCCACAGTTAGTAAATTTCTAATCTATTTTCACACACACACACACACACAACACATCATATAGCATTCCAAAGGAAATTATGAATCACCATCTATATATGCTGTTTTGGGGTGATCAATTAAAAAGTTGGGCTATGATCACTAAAAAAGGTCTGAATTTTGAAAGAAACAAGTGGGCACAAACTAGTGACCAATTTAGCATAAACTTACATTGCATATTAAACTCCCTCTAAAAACCTATTTAAGAGAGGGGGTTCAAAAAACATTTTCCCTACTCATTGAGGGGAGTGTGTGTGCAAAATTTCAAGTTTCTACTATGAACAGTTAGAGCTGGGCGAAGTCCAGATACATAGATAGAAATAAATGTCAGAACACATGAATAACATAAACCCAGCAATAAATCAGTGCTGGGTGTAACAGTGATTAACATCAAAAACTCAGTTCAGTAATACTCAAAATAAATTTCCGAATCAGTTTTTGATTATGCTACCAGGAATGAAATAAGATGTTATGGTGGTTCAGACTATCTGTTGAGGAAGATAGTGTTTCAATACATGCAGCAGTGCTTAGAAAGGCTCCAGGGGGGTTAGTCTACCATATTTGACAGCATATAAGGCTCTGTCTTTTTCCACCAAAAAATTGCTCAAAAGGTAGATGTAACCATAATTGTCCAGTACCATACTGTCCAGAACTTGAGAATTAATGAATCCTAATAGAGGATAAAAGTACCATATCTGATGGCCTATAAGACCTCTTATTTCAGCAGGGAATATTAAGAGAAAAAAACACATTTCTCTGCATTCCTCTCATTTATCACAGTTATCACAGTTTTTTAACTCCTCAAGTTCTGACCAATGTGGGGCTGGACAATGATGGTTACATTTACCTTATGTGTGTGTGCATGTGTATGAGTTATACAGGAATGGTTTCAGGAACATGATGTATAACTTTACGGTGTTGCCCTGGCCACAAAACTCTCAGATCTCAATCTCATTGAGCACTTATTAGATGAGTTGGACCAACAATTTCACTCCACCACATAACTTGCAGCAGTTAAAGAACTTGCTTTTAACACCCTGAAACCAGACCCCAGTGGTAACCTTGTAGAGTCCATGTCTGAGTGGGTACAAGCTTTTGTAGCACATGGAGCACCAACACCTTATTAAGCAGGTGGTCATAATGTTTTGACTCGTCAGTGAGTGTGTATGTGTGTGAAACTATGTCTGATACAAGATAATTTTTATTCCAATAAAGTTAGTCGCGATAATCCTGATCTGATTCAGGAGTAGAGTAACAGTTACTGTTTGTGAATGGGTTGCAGTCTGTATACCAATCAGTGTTGAAATAAAAACAATTTTCAAATGAGCATTTTTCTACTATTACATAAAATAATTCATAAATGCAGAGAAACAGCCACACCTCGAGGGCTCTGCAGAAGACTGTCCATAGTTGTGTGTACTGGCAGAGCGTTGTCAATGGTCTATGCTCCTCATGGGATGAAAGGCTTAATTAATTAATTAACATAGAATAATCAAGTCCACACAACAAGAAAAAGTTTCAGTGTGCAAGACTTGTGGTTAGAGCAAAGAATTATGAACTAAGTGGTTTGAGAATCTTTCATGAGTACCAAATTGGTGACACTCGTTACCACATGTTAACTCTTAAATTCATATAAAGAAAATAGACTGTCAATTTCAAGGGAAATAACTCCTGATTGAAATTATCTTCCTTTGACCATTTGGTAAATTTTTTAAATTCAATTCCCAGAAGAGTTCCACTATTTTGTATGCTATTTATTGGAGAGTTCCACTGTCAATTACAAGTGGTTTCAAGCAGTTTATGAACTTAAGAGTTAAAGTAGGTGTAAGAAAGTTTTGATTTTAAGCCCAGTCAAAAAAAACTTTATTACTCTGTTGTAGAATAGATGAAAACAGAAAGTTTCTGAACAAATCTTTTATCTGATAATTTGCATGTACGAGGGTGAATCAATAAGTTGTATCCTGACATAGTTATTAGCTGAATTCTTATTTTATATTTTCAATCTATGTGATCTATGGAGCAACATCTGGCATATAAGATGCACATTTAAATTTTAAAGAGACAAAAAACTATGCAAATCTTACACTGCAAATGCACTGGTATTGTACAAGTGGGTCATCAACCGAAGCTTGAAATTGACAGCTATGTGGTGTAGATGAGTTGCAGTGAGCGCTAGTCCCATGTAAAGCATGTGTCTTCTAGACCATGTTGAAAAATAAATGTGTGTCATGTAAAATAAATGCTTTTTTTATCATTAGGCTTCAGATTTATTAATGTGCCTACATACACAAAGCTTTATAAAGCATGATGAAATATGACAACTAGATAAAATCTTCAGGTCTAATTTCAATCTTACAATGAATACAAATCCTGTTTTAAAAAATATATAAGAATTAAGATATTTGTAATCAGCCACTTTGACGAATGTAAGATATGCTTTATTCAGTTTTAACTGTGGGAAAAAAGGCTGGGAATTTTCAGCCAATTGTTTTTTAAAAGACTCATGCAGCTTAGGTGCATCTTTTGGAGTGTGTAGGTGTTTTTTTTCTTCATTGCAAAATTAGAAACAGCCTACAAAAATAATGTTTTCATTCTGGTTTAACCAGCTAAAAGAATGTTTTATAATATTAACAGGTTTAACTTTGATAGACTGTTCCCGGATAATAACCAAGCGACAAAAAGGGGAAAGAATTGAAAAAAAAATATTTCAGTGAATTGTTATTGCAATATTTATTTGGCTTAAACGGTTATAAAAATATCTAAAACTGGAATATGAAAGAAATTGTTAAAAATATACCAAGGACTTAATAAAGATTTTTATACTTTTGTATGCTAAGTGGTTAGATAAAATATTTATATATGCAAATTGGTTGCTTCGTTTAAACACCCACGATATGGCTAGATGAAAGAACAGTGAAAGACAGGCCATTTTAAATTATTAAAATATAATCTATAAATCATATTTTCTGTATGTGTATCTGTTTGTGCATCTTTCATTAATATTTGAAGATTTTTCTTATACACAGACTTATTGTGATATTTTAATTGAAACTCTCATAAAAAAGCTGCCTTTGGTGGCATTTAAGCTCGATGTCATGTCACTTCTTATTTATAAGATTTATATTATAATTATTTGCTTATTCCTCCTCTTATTTTTCTGATAAAAAACTGTAATTAGCATTTTATAGACCTGGAGTTATCTCCCTTGGACAGACATTTTTTAAAAAATCAATTTATACTTAATTAAATTAAATACTCAGGAAATGGACATCCTATTGAACTACAATGTGCCATTTTTGCTGTTATGGTAACAAACCCACAAACATACACAAATCAGATTATTATAATATAGGTGTTCTTCTTTCATATTTCTATTCAAAATCAGAATTGATATTTAATTTAAATAAATAGAACTGTTAAGATAAGATTTAAATGAGCTTAATCTTGCATTTTATTTAATTGATAGAAAAATATTAACAAGCTGGTTGCTCCAAAGTCAAACTCTGCTCCTACTTCTATTTCCTTGCATAATTCTACTATAAATTTTGGAGGTATGTAAGACTTATCAGTTTAGTGCAGGTGGTAACACACCAGGCTAACGAATACTAGGTCAAGAGTTCAATTTTACATATCAGTTTACTCTCCTATTTCTGGTGAGGATTGTTCTTGTTAGTGTTACATAGGAAGGTAAAGTCAACTGACTTTGTCCTGGAGTTTGACAAAATGTCATTACAGATCATCATGGGAAACAAATTTTGGATTATTAAAATTAATAATTGTTTAGATAATCTGAGATAAACAGATTCAACTTTAATCTGTCCTTAGTATATTTATATTTGTTATTTATTAGACATGTTATTACATTTTAATGTCTTAACTAGTGTATATCTCAGGTGAAAAAGACGAATAAAATTAACTTTTGTCTGAATTTCTGAGATGAGGAAGTAACATTATATATTGATTTGTACTGTTGTCCTCATCTTGATTAAATAAAGGGTTCAGTTCGAAATTCTGAGAATGTTACCAAATACGACAGGCATCTGATGAAGGCCAGAGGGTACAGGGTTTGAAATGTAACTATAAAAACAAATCAAGATGGGGACATTAGTTTGAATAAATCAAAGAATAATGAATACAATCAACCATCTGAGATTAATGATGAACTTTGGAGCTATTTTAACATGGCAATAGCAAGTAACCTTGCTTATATGAAAAGTAATTCAACGGGACATAAATAATTTAAGGTAATGCAGTAATAGCATTACTTTTTAAAGATATTATTTGGATGATGCCTTTGACAAAATGGCTTTATTGCATGGAACAAACAGTTCTGAACGAACACAATGGTTTGAGCCAAGAAAGCTTATCATTACAGAAGGTGTTCCATTGGCATCTCTTTTTAAGTTACAAATTCAACATCAAAAACATATATAAGAACCGAATTAATAACACTTGTTACCACAAGTTAAAGTAGGTGTAGGAAAGTTTTGATTTTAAGCCCTTCCAGAAACAAACCTGAAAGTCAGACCATAGATGTGCGAGTTCTCTCCATTGCAATTTCAGACTTATATAGAAGGAGTGGGAGGGAATGACTGGTGGTGGGAGTTTTTCAGAATATCAGTCAGTCACGTATCAGTCAGCTGTCAGTCAGTCAATCACTAAGTCTGTCAGTGATGGCAATCAGTACTAGATATGTTCTCGCACCTAAAAAAACTTCATTTCACTGTTGTAGGATAAAAAAAAACAGTTACTTAACAGACAGAAATAAACTTTTGCCATGTATGTGGGTGGATGAATAAGGTATTGTCTCTATAATTATAAGAAGAGTCATTAACATTCAAAAAGTTTTTCGGACAATCAAACTAATTCTTCTTTAGAGCAAACAAACTAATGAAACAAACTACTTCTATGTATTTTTATTTATTCTTATTCCGGTCATTTTGGCACTGCTTCTCCTCTTACAGTTTTAGAGTTATCAACGCCATTGCAATGCTAAATGGTGCGTCTTCTTTTTTTTTGGGGGGGGGGGTAGAGGTGGAATGCTAAACTGAACCCTTACTTTCAGTCCACATTATATCTCTTAAATTCCTGAATGAAATTCAATGAAATGTTGTGGAAGTATGGGCAATGGGCTAAGGAAGAAGTGTTTACATTTTGGGGCGGATCCAGGAATGTTTCACAGTTATCTCCCCTGCAGCGTAGCTATACAACACGATATCTCCAAAAGTTATCAATGAATTTCAATGAAACTTTGTGGAAGAATGGTCAATACAATTCGGGGCGGATCCAGGGATTTTCCACAGTCACCTCCCCCTGCTCTTTCCATGGCTCGCTAAGTTGGTTTTCAGCTCGTTTTGTTAATTTCCATGTTTCGCATCCATAAGTGATGGCTGGTATTATGCAACCGTTGTATACCTTACACTTTAAGCACATTGGCAAGGTGCTCTTCAGAATGTCTCTATTCATATGCACACACATAAATACATATGCACACACATAAATACATATACATTCATACAAATGTATGCACTGTCGATTAGTAAACACTTAACTCACTTGATAGAGGGGATTTATTTCTGTCCCACTTCTTATCAACTCGCTAAAAAATCATGTCACCATTACCGTAGGTAGGCTATTTTTCCGGTAATACTAAATGGTTGGATACTTTCCGGACGTACCTATAGTCAAAGAGTAAGGTTTTTTTTATCAGAATTAATGTCCTCGATACATTTGTTTAATCTCTAGTCATTCATAACAAGGGATCATTATACAAAGTAATAGCTTAATTCCTTGAGATCCCTTTCCCAGGCAGAACCTCCTCATTGCTACAATATGCTGGTTAAACTAGAGTTTTTATTCCTTTCTATATATGCGTGGGGGTTCCAGATTAAAAAGGCCATGTACTGCATAACATCAAAGTAGGATGCTGTTTAAATACCTACTTGATACTTTAGTATGTTTAGCATATTTATCTTTTGGGTGGGGCTGCTATTGACCGAAATGTTAGCAGCAAAAACCTCAAACCATAAAGTCAGTGCTTAATGAAAGTGATGATAACTAAAATATCAGAACGCAGCAATAGCAGCAGACGACAGACTACCTGCGTGGAAGGGTAACCTGCTCCACATCCTTAGTTTAATGAAACCCTTGAAATGTCAGCGGCATCAGAGTCTGCATTTGATTTAAGAATCCAGCGTAATAGAAAGAGAGAGAGAGGTGGCTAGACGGATGAGGTTAATGTATAAAAAAGTAATAGATTTGCAAACAGATAAAAACACCATCAGATCTGGAAGGAATAAAATCGGTGAAGGCCTCTCAGTGAGCATTTCAGACTTAATTTGAATAAAAGAGGAGCATAGTTTTAATAGAGGTACTGCAGTTGCTTTGGTTACTGTATGTTGGTAATCATTAACAACTGTAAACTGGGCGTATTTACAAAGAAATCATCATGAAAAGGAACATGATGGCCGCTACTGAGAATGGGTCAAAAATTGTTTCACATGCATTGCTGGATACCAATCCCCTTTATTATGGGACAGAGATCAGCCACGGAGATTCATTGAAATCTAAATGTTTAACTTGACATTATCAGCAGTGTGCGTTTTTAGTCAACAGTTTGTTGCTCTCAAGGAGAATGAATGTGTGGTTGATTTTTGTTGTCTCCTCCTGCTTCAGTTGTTATTTAACAAAGACAGTTGAAAGCGATCTGCAAACATTAACAGCTTGTTCGTAACTAGTGAAGAAGGAATGCGGATTTAATATAAAAAGCTACATTTAATGTTTTGCAGTTTTAGTCGATTAAAAAAAGGATATCTTGTTTGTCATCCTGTCACTAGTTTATTGCTTTACGTAGAGATAACAAAAGTTATACAGAGGAAGCCACTTGTAGTGATCAATTTGGGACACAGTCTGTCAGAAAACCAGCAGATAATATTAAGTAAGTGATATACAGAAGAAGCCACTTATTGTAATCACTTTATTTGGGACTGAGTGATTTTGATAATGATAACCGTTTGAAAGGATTATTCATGATTATGATAAACATCTTCCTCTGTATTACTCTATAATATCAACTGTAAATCTAACAGCAGCTACCAAAGAAGAGACCTTTCTATTTTTATTTGAGTAAAGCAATGATCCTAAATTATAATATCAAATATTGATGAAGGAATCTTGTCAATTTCTGTCAATTTCTGTCTGAATCTTTGAGATAAGATATTGTCACTATGCAATGATTCTTTCAGTCTAGTATCCCCAGAGAAAAAGATACATGCCTCACCATGGTGTAATAATTAGCAAGCTAGTCTTGCAGATCATTACTACCACTCTCCCATAACTACTGCCAGGCAGTGATAACTATTTAAAAAAGTTGTTATACAGGGGGGGTTATATATACATTGGATTATATCAGCAAGTTCATTGCTCTCTTTCCATATGCATCAAAGTTGAAGTACATTTTTCTTGTATCCTTGAGGTAAGAGTGATATTTGAGGAACTCTCTACATAAGGCCAAAAATATCTTGTTCTAGAATGATCTTAACTCTTAAATTCATAAACCGCTGTTAACCGCTTGTAATTGACAGTGGAAATCTTCCAAGAATAGCAAAAAATAATACAACTCTTACCTAAAGTTCAAAGGGAAGTAACTTTAATCAAAAGTTATTTTCCTTGATGTTACATGTTGATGTTGATATACAAAATTCCTTTTTATTTGCAATTTCTCTATTCATATGCTTTGGAAATACAAAATAAGCAAGAGGTATATTTTCAAATTTTCCTACTTACAATACATAAGAATTGATATGTTATGAATGATTTATTGAGAAAAAAAAATTGTTTGTCACTATATGGTCCATAAAGATATTGATATACCAACAATTAGTAAGAATTATTCGATAGCCTGGAACAAAGATCTGCTGGCTTATCTTACAAATTAAAGTGGATAAATCAATGGAAATGATTCATAGTTAATGGATATATTTGTTCTTTCTTTCCATAAACCAATTCAACTTATTAGTCAGATAATCTTTACTATGCAGGTACTAGTGGTTGATGGTATTTTTCTTTTTTCTTCTTATTTTTCATCAAACAATAATGTAAATTTGCATAATGTTGGTTGAATATTTCCCACCATTATTCTCACTCTTCTCTTTCTCTCTGCCCAGACTGAAGTTCTAACACCTTTATCTTTTGTCTGGTCAGCCTTTTTGATAAACGGCCACTACCCGGCATCCGAAGACAACCAGGTTTATGAGTAATGTGCAAATGGAAAATAAAGGTAACAATTAAAAGTGTGCAGAAAGAGTACATGCATAAATCAAGAAAGTCAGTCGAAAGCTTTTCGGTACATTGATTAATAGTTGAGCATTAGGAGATAGGGAGATGGCTAAACGGTTAGCATCACAGAGAATGGAATCAGTGAACCGAGTTCAAACTCCTGAAACAGTCCATTCCTCAAAACTGTTTTCAAGGTGTTCTAAGAAGAAAAGATAGAAAGTACGGAGATGCTGTGATAGAGTTGGGGAAAATTCTGTCTGATAACAGCAGGAAAATGCTGCTTAAGAGTTCTGGGTTCAAATACATCATTAAAAAAAATGGCCTGTCTTGTAGTTGAAATAATTAATATATATTTCCTATTAGTGCTACAGGTTAGTGTTTGAGAACAGGTAAAAGCCAAGATTTCAAATGCTGATTTTCTACTCAGGCAAGCCCTCTCCACTTAGCATAAGATTGGCATAGCACAATCTTCCCTCCCCACAATCATTCCTGTTTGGCCTTGTGCAATACTAGGCTAAGCTTAGTAAATATCAAATAAATAGTATGACACTATCACTACAACTTTGAACTAGAAAGCACTCATAGAGCTCACACCTCTGCCAATGCTATTGTCATGGGAAGTAATTGTGCATGAATCCAACCACAAAATGTAATCACTTCTTCCGTAGCCTATTGCTCACCCTTCACCAAATTTCATTGAAATTCATTGAGAACTTTTAGAGATATTGCGTGCACAGACGTGAACTTTTGGCAATATTATGTGGTGTGGACATATAGTGACCTAGGGGAGATAATTGTGCATGTATCTGCCCCCAAATTTAATCACTTCTCCCGTAACCTATTATCCATCCATACACAAAATTTCATTGAAATTAATTAATCCTGTGAACAGACAGAAATAAATTAGATAACAGTATTAACCAGAACTAAATCAGAAGTTATCATAATTTTCTCACGTTCTGGTCACTAATGGGTTAAAGAGTATCACAATAAACAACGTTCCTTAAACTGCAGTGATTCATCATTTTGATAATAATTATAAGCTTTAACAATAACCAAGTGTCTACTGTTTGTTTACCTCTTTGAATATGATAATTTCATGCACATAATTATTTTTCTTGCCATCATGATATATGATTACAATCTTTTCAGAGGGATCCTTTCAGAGTGAGGTGTGTCTTTTTTCAATCTCTTTTGAGCTGCATTGTCGGCAAGTGCTAGTCTAATTGATATCTGTATCATGGTTCATCAAGGTGTCCACAAGAGCATTCATGGAGGATCTTGTATTTGTCACAAGGTAAGAAAGACATCCACAAGATCTTGGAGTGGATTATGACCAAACTAGTGTAGAGGGCGTCATTGTGATAGTTAACCAAACTGTTGATACATTCTATGTGGAATGCAAATTGGAATTACTAAACACTTTTTTTTCAGTTATTTTCAGAGGTGCAGTGCGGCCGGAGCTCACCGGAGGCACCTCTGTAAAAAAGCCAAAATAAATGAACAAGACAAAACTCTTGACATTATAAGATAAACGTGAAACAGTCTGTTACTGTAAGGGAATCGAGTTCA
>VCCN01004833.1:556432-568275 GCA_006491835.1 Architeuthis dux
ATATATATATATATGTGTGTGTGTGTGTAAACACACATGGTGGTGTATGCGTAGGAGGGGACAGTAACCATACACGTCTTTCTATATAAACACCCATATTTATCTATGTTTAAACGAGTAAAGAAAAAGTAAACCAGGAATACCTGACATTTGTAAGGAATGCACAACGATCACAGAACTGATATCAAAAAAGGTAAACAGAGAAAAAAAGGAAAATTTTCAGAAGTTTTCCTGTTCATCATCAACACAAAATCTTGACTATTTACAACACCTACATCCTGAAGGAAATGATATGACTTAGATAGGAGCAACATATTTAAAAAAATTTAATCTGCCTGCCATATATCAGGACCAAAAATGAACTTCCAATCTCTGTTTTTCAACTAGCATAGTACCAGTCAAAAATTATGGGATTATTTCATATATGGAACGGCACTTCTACCAAGGATCAGAGTATCTGTATGCTCTGCCTAGGATCAAAGTGTCACTTCCTGACACTTCTACCTAGGATCAGAGTGTAGTATATGTACGCTCATTGTCTAATTTTATATTATATAATATTTAGTTGACTGAAAAATGATTACTAAAAAATAGTTATAGGTTATATAGGTTAAAAGACAAATTATTCTGTAATAAAACAACATGATTTAGTCCTAATTAAAATAAAGCTTCTCCCTTAAAGTAGTGGGAAAAGTAAATCCTAGAAAGGATCAATCAAATGTTCTAAAATGTACCTCTAAAAATATCTATAGTTGTAAGTATTTAGTTCTTTATTGATAAGAATTGATGATATTTAGTGGGATGTGTAAGTGAGAGCAAGGGGAGGTAACTGGTAGCAGCATTAGCTCAAGCTCTTTGTTAAACCGATTCTATCACAGTAAGACCAACCCATCCAAATTCTGAAGTGATGAAAATCTTCCAAGAGTGAAAAAAGTATTAAAAAGATTTATTTAAAATGCATTTGTTTTATTTTGAAAATGGCATTATCTGTTTGGCTTTCCAATCATTAAAATATAATGATAATCATAATAGTTTAGGGTGAAAAAAATGAAGGTTTTAATAAAAAGAATTGTGGCTTTGGATTGCTTAGGCAATTTTGAGTATGGTATCAGATTGTATGAACCATTTTCTTCAAACCTTGTCTCCTCCTCTTGTTTTAACTCTGGTGCCTTCCAAATCTAAATCACTTTCTAGAACGATCCATCTCACCTTTTATAGCTACTCTTTTATTTAAAGGTGCTCCTCTTCCTCTTTGTCAATTGAAACTACTTAGGAATTCCAGAAGATGCATGCAAAATATTGCCACTTCATGGAAACCACATTCTCGGAACATGATTACAGGCTGCAAAGGAGCTTGTATAAATAAATATATATTTTAATTTTGTTTATTCTTTGAAAAATACCTGTTCCAAAGTTGACTTAAAAGATGAGTAAGTGCTAGATATCCTACATTCTAAAGAATCTCAGTCAATTTCACTTTGCTGTTTTTAGAAGATATTTGGTCTAAAGCCAAGACAAAAAGCAGAGTAAAGAAAAGCGTGCTGTTACTCATAAACCAAATCTTAAAATAAGCTTTTTTTGACTTTTCATTTACATGACCAATTCCAAGCCTTAAAAATTGATTATGGTTACTGAGGGATCACATTCTTCTATATTGACTCTTATAATATTATATATGATCAGTTTGTAGATACGATATATCAAACAAAATGAAAGAATTCAAGTGATATTGAGAAAATAAGAAAATAAAACCGAAAGGTGAAACATGTCAGTGTATTAAAATCCTAATTTAAATACAATGTTTTATTTTCTCAATGTCACTTGAATTCTTTCAATATTATATATGTATTGAGATACCCTGGGAGGAATTACATTTAAATAAATGATGAATAAATGTGATCAAACTAGTACTAATTTCCAACTTACTTTTGGAAAATTGTATCTCGTCCTTGTTGTTGTCATTTGGCTGATCCATTCTTCAGCCCTTGTCAGGTGTATCAATTTTAAAAAGAGGCAAACCTTTTTGTTTTGGCTTCTGTTCTGACAAAGGCTGAAGAATGGATCAGCCAAAACATGTTGACATGAAGGATTGGAAGAGAAGATTTGATAGTCTGAACAAAAGTTGGAATGTTAATAACTCTTTATAAATTATAAAGTTATAGCCAATAGAACTAATTTTTTTGATTTACATTTATTCTTTCTTTCATTTCTTCATCAATATAATCATCAAGGAGACATGTCTAAAACTAGTGATGTACCAGAATATCAATCCAGTCGGATATCTGGCACTGGATTCACAAAAAATTATCACTGCCACCATATGAATCCGGTGCAAGATATCCGACCGGATCGTTATTCTGGTACATCACTATCTAAAACCCAGAAGAGATTTCTTGGATTTGAAGTAAATATCAACTGTATAATCTAAGGCTGTTTATATGTGGATGGATCAATGTCTGTAGCCTGTAGTTATTATAATCTGGAATTTTCACTGTATAATGTTCAATGTATGTGATTAATGGAGAAGTGTTTGGTTAAGGAGACTATGTTGAAAAATAAATACTTATTACATAAAATAAATGCTTTTCTTTTCATCATTGGGGTATAGACTTATGTATATATGACATAAGTTATTATTGAAATTCTTTGTGAATGAAAATTTCAAAAATTAGTGAAAAGTGAAGGAATGTTATCAATATTTCATTTCCAGCAAGTGAGTCTGAAAAATAAAACTACAGATGCCATATCAGTAAGCTATTAACCCATTAGAACCCAGATCCATTTCTACTTGAAGGAACACTATGTGGGATTCTGGGTAGGCAAATTGACACAGTCACATGACTGCACCAAGATGTTCAGTAGATATCACTTAGTATACTTCATCAGTTAAAATCAAGGATAAAATATAATATTATATAAGAGACTGTGCAGATCAATTAAATTGTATGTGACACCAGTGTCACAGTGGGTTCTCCCAACTGTGCCACGTAAATTTTGCTAAATATGCAAACATCTATTTCACTTGAATGTGTCTAGTATGGTTATTATGTTTGTCCCACTTCCACCATAGAGTTGTCAATCTAGTGGTTTTATCACTAGATTTTGTGATATCTCAACCTTTTTAGTGATAGATGAAAGGAAAAAGGGATGATAAGTACATATATCAGTCAGTTGATATAAAGTTTCCTTCATTGACTACTGAAATGTTTTTATCTAATACATTTCATTTTTACACTTGGTGTGCTGTGTAAGTCAAATATATTTCTTAGTGTGTCATCAACAACTGATGTAGGCATTTGGGAGAATCAAGATTGTTTCTAGATGCACGAGTATCTATAGTACCAATTGCCCTGATTGACTGGCTGACATAGCGAAAAACTCCCACCACCTCACATTTACTCCAGAATGGCTTACGTTTTGTCTCTTACAGACAATGGAACAACACAGGAGTGTCCCATCCAAGCGCATGCCTGGGCGAAATATATGCCCAGTCATCAGAATCCCCCTCTCGGCCTCGCTGATGTAATCCAGAGGAAAGCAGAGAGCGATAAGTCTGGCATCAGCTTGGCTGCAGGAGCTGTAGGAAGGGCGTTAAACCACCTTAAGGGGGCTCCACTCCCTGGTTTTGGAATCAGAGTTGTCCTTCTCCCAAACTGGTTGCCTTCCAAAGGTTAGAGAGCCCAATCTGCTCAGCTATTTAAACTATAGCAGGGGGAACTTTGTCCTATGAAGAGTTTTCCACACTGTTTGGCGGTACCAGGAATTGAATCCGCAATCTTCTGCATGTGAGGAAGGCTAATTATCTGAGCAGAATACGTTTCCTCCTACTCCTTCTATATATATTTGAAAGTGCAAGGAAGAGAATTCGCGCATCTATGGTCTGACTTGTTTCTAGGTATTTGTGAGTTTGCTTTTAGCTTATGAGGAAAATAAGAGTATGTCAATAAAGTTTGGTGAAACTTACTAGCTTTAGAGATGCCAGTGTGTGTGTGTGTGTTTCTGTCAGCGTGTCTGTGATTCTCAACCAAATATAGCCACAGTCTGTAGAAATGTGTTAGCTTTGAATTCTTTCCTACACTTTTTTTCTGGAAATCTGCCACCAGCAGAAATCTGATTTCATTCTAAATTCCACTGAAGCAGATTTTTAAATTTTACTCTTGTTTGTGGGTGTGTGTGTTAGAAACCATCAACCAAAACTGTCAACATAGGTTTCTTCAGTTTTTAAGCTGGTCTGGTTGGCTGGCTATGTATCGCATGTACAGCCTGCACCAATGGAGCTAGAGGGCTGAAAATTTAAGCATTTACTCCTTACTATGTCTAGAAAAAACGTTTTTCACCCCCACCCCAATAGGTTTTTAGAGGGGGGGTTCAATTTAAAATGTAAGTTTATGCTAAATTGGTCCCTTAGTTTATGTCTGGCTGTGTTCACACTTGTTTTTTTAGTGATCCAACAAAAGGCCAGAAAAGTAACTTATTCATTGATCACTGGTTTTTTACAATTTTTAATTGCTCACCTCCAACACGGCATGCTGCAAAAAGACGTTGGTCATGTGACAGTTTCTAAGGAGTGACTAATCAGACCAGCTTCTTTTGTTTTTTGGTTTTTTTGAAAATCCCATTGAAGAACAGTTGCCACTCATAGACACACATACACACTCAATCATACAAACCACACTAAATCTGCATACACACTCACACGCAAACCATAAGCACACTCATAAAAACATACACACTCACTCGTATTCAAAGCACATTACACATACATACATCCCAGTCAAAAATCAGGAATGGAAGTGATTAGGTCTGCTGGCAGCCTTCCTGCAGAATAACTCCTAACTTTCATAAGTGCAGACCCTGAAAGATTCCGGAAGATTTGACCAAATGTTAACAACAATCTTGAATGAGTCACATGCTTGTATACTGTTTACCCCACCCATTACTGAAGTAAGTTCACTTTTAAATTTTTCTTTTTCTTTTCAAACTTAATATATACAAAGCCGAAAATATCTTTTTCAACACATGCCTCTCATTGCAGAAGCTTTTTCTTTTTGTAAATCATTCAAATTTTCTTTTCTTATATCATTGTTTTTTTATAGTTAAGGCAGTTTACTGCTCTGTAATCTATTTACTTACACACTTGTTCCATGACTTACATCCTTTCAGATTTCAAACTTGAAGCAAAAATGTTTTCAAAAAGACCTAAAACTAGCATTCCAAGGGAAATTATGAATCACTACCAGCCATATATGCTCTGTTGGGGGTTGATCAATTAAACATTTAGAAAAAGGGGTGATCTATGAATAAGTTAATCCTCTCGCCTTTTGTTGGGCTGTGATCACTAAAAGAAGGTTTGAATTTTCAAAAAAAAAAGAGGGCACAAACTACTAACCAATTTAGCATAAACTTACATTGCATATTGAAACCCCCTCTAGAAACCCATTTAGGGGGGAATTTAAAAAGAAAAAACAAAAAGATTTTCCTTTTAGATTTCAAACTTGAAGCAAAAATGTTTTCAAAAAGACCTAAAACTAGCATTCCAAGGGAAATTATGAATCACTACCACGCATATATGCTCTGTTGGGGGTGATCAATTAAACATTTGGAAAAAGGGGTGATCTATGAATAAGTTCTCTCGCCTTTTGTTGGGCTGTGATCACTAAAAAAAGTTTGAATTTTCAAAAAAAGAAGCGGGCACAAACTAGTAACCAATTTAGCATAAACTTACATTGCATATTGAACCCCCCTCTAGAAACCCATTTAGGAGTGAATTTTTAAAAAAAACAACAAAAAAACATTTTTCAAAATTTCAAGTTTCTACAATGAACGGTTAGGGCTGGGCAAAATCCGGATACATAGATAGATACATATAAAAGTCAGAACACATGAATAACCTAAACCCAACAATAAACTAGTGTTGTGGGTAGTAGGGATTAAAAATTACTGAAAGATGTTTTTCATTTTACAATGTTTAAAAATATACAAACTCATCTGTTTTATTCCAAGTTTTTAAGCAGCTTAAAATTTTGAATAGTTGCAATAACTGTCTTGAATTTAAATCATTATTACCTAAAAGCAATGTTTTACAGATGTTTTCAACTTACAAGCACCCTTCTGTCTCAAACTATTTTCGTAATTGTGGTTTTGGTGTATTAGCTAGCTAGTGCCCTTATGCTGGCTACGACATCAGCTGTACTGACCCAGGCTTTTCATAATTCTCTTGTCTTGGCTTGCAATATGTGAAATTGACTTAGAGGCAACAAGCACCTGAAGTGGCAGCACTCACTTCTTTTGGTGTATTATCCAAAGTAATTCAAAAGTATTATTAATTTTTCAACTAGTATTTTCTTATTCACCTTACTGATTATGCTACAAAGGCCAACTTGCAGGAGTTGTCCAGATCTAGTCATACAGCATTCAGCTGCCTTACCAGTGGTTTCTGTGACCTAATCGGTAAGGCAGCTGTTATGTTAAGACAGGCTTCCCAAGGAAAACGGATGTGAGTTCAAGTCTCTTTA
Organism: Architeuthis dux; assembly: GCA_006491835.1. Classification (NCBI taxonomy): domain Eukaryota; kingdom Metazoa; phylum Mollusca; class Cephalopoda; order Oegopsida; family Architeuthidae; genus Architeuthis; species Architeuthis dux. Next base: position 562,948 of record VCCN01004833.1, read on the forward strand.
TTTGTGAAACACGTTGCTTACAAACAACCACAGAATGACGATCTGAGATCTGCAATAAAAAGCAACTGGAATTAAGATGGAAAACACTAGTTGAAAAATTAATAATAATAATCTTTTCTAATCAGTTACTCTATTAGTAGAAGCAACAATCATAAGTAACAGATCTGGTTAGTCACTCAGTAGAAACCGTCATGTGATCAACGTCTCTTGGAAGTATGTCGTGTTGGGAGTGCTCAATTAAAAAATTGGAAAAGGGGGTGATCAATGAATAAGTTACTTCTCTTGCCTTTATGTTGGACGTTGATCACATCTGAAAAAAAGTCTGAATCTTCAAAACACAACCATGAACACATCCTGACACAAACTAAGGGACCAATTTAGCATAAATTTACGTTGCAAATCGAACACTCCACTAAAAACTATGGGGGAATTTTTAAAAAAACAACCTTTTTTTTCTCTAGACATAATTATGAGTAAATGTTGAAATTTTCAGCCCTCTAGCTACATTGGTGTGGCCTGTATGTGCGATACATAGCCAGCCAGTCAGACCCACTTAAAAACTGAAGAGATGTTGACAGTTTTGGTGACAGATTTCTAATTGGATATGGAAAATATAATTAAGAACACTTTTGCTCTACACAGTTCTATTAGGCAACCATTATCATCTGTCAGCTTCCCTGTTGTTTATCAAAAAGTGCCAGCAATTAAATATCTTTCATATTTGAAACTATTATAATGTAATCAAATGGTTCTTCACACGATTGAACTCCTTCTTGTTGTTTGTGTTCGAGGAATGGATCGGCAGAAACATTGTGCTAACAACACAAACAAGAATGAGTTCAATTGTCCAAAGAACTATTTGAATGTTAATGACCCATCTTAAAACTATAGAAAATATCTATTTAAACTAATAAAAACAGTTTTAAAAAATGACCTATTCTCTTTATTTAAGGTTTTATGCTTGTATTATTAGTTATTCAACTAGTTAAACTAATTGTCTTAAGAACTATTTGAATGTTATTGACCCTTCTCAAAACTATAGAAAATATTATAATGTACTTCAAAACTTGTTTGGTAGTACATGTCCATTGTATAGTAGTTGATATGCCCTTAAAGTACATTCATTTACTTAATCATTTCTCTGTATTATAACATTATTTTTCATAATCTGAAGATTCCTTTATACAATAACTGGTCGACTTTTCAAACAGCTAGCATAATTAACATATTTACTCATGTGATCTTCTATATAGTCATTTACTAAGCATAGTTTAGTTTTAGCACAATGCCACAATAATGAAACACCCTGTGAGAATCGAACTTACTACTCAGTAGTAATCATCTGTGAGACTAACTTGCTAGCAATTATAATATGATAAGGCATTCATGTGAACTTGCATTGAATACAATTCCCTATTTTTGTTTGTAAATACCATGAATATATTTAATTATTTGGTATTATTTTATCTTCACTTTGCTATCCATAGAAGGTGTGGAATAATCAATTTTCAATGCATCCTCCTATTTTTAAGATAATTTTAGAAGCCTAATCCCTGAAGTTGGATATCTTCAGGAAGTTAAAATGGGGTAAAGATGAGGGTTTCTGCTATGAAAAATATCTGCCAGCTGTACATAGTGGTTACTGTGTTGATAGAAGTAAACAAAATTGTCAAAATATTACACTCGTGTGTAATATAATCCCACTTCATTTTGGCTTTTGATTCTGATAGCAAATTTCACACAAATACAATAATATTCTTTGAAGTTAATAGACTAACAAACTACATTGTGTGTTAAAATGCATCTATAAAAAAGGCTCTTTTGTAATATAATACAATCTGAAAAATTGTTGTGGCTTACTCGGAGTCTGCTTGAAAGATTCCATGTTTTAAGCCTAAAGTTACTTGATGTACACTTCCATAACATTTCAAACAGGCATGTATCCTTCTCTTATCTGGGAGGGCATAAAGAGTTCCTTTGGAGTTTCTTCTGTACAAATTTCTTCTACTTATTTTATTACTTTTGATGTGTCTACTTTGGGGAAATGTAGTTTGATCACCTCCAGCTGAATAAACACAAATGTTAACTCATTTAAATCTCATACAGTTTTAATATTCATTGCTTACTTCTTAGTATGGCAAATGGCCAATATTTCCTAACATGGTGAGTTAAAATTAGAACCTTTTTTTAAAAAACTATTTATAAAATTGAGATCATATTGACAATAACACTTGTGGCCATATCATCTTAATCCATGCGTAATACTTGGTCCCTGTAAAATATATGAAGCAATGAGACTCAAAGGGAATGTGATTTTTAAAAGCTCACTGAGGTTTGTAGTGATTAATAAGATAATTAAGGGTTAGGGTTAATCATTGGTTAGAGCAATTTCTACTGGTAATTAATGATATCTTAGCTTTGTTTCTTCCTATTGCTTCTTGTATGTTACCACAACCTTATAATAGTTGGAATCTAAGAAAGTAGAAGAGATACTTGATATTCCTTGGAACAAATTTCAAATTAGACAGAAAAAACCCTGATTTATAATGACATCTTCAGGTGCCAAAATGGTAAGTGACTGTCGCATGAAGTGGCAAGTTTTCATGATAAGGGATGTGAGGTTTGTCTGAAGTTACTTATTCTGAATCCTGACATTTTAATTTAAGAGATGAAGAATAGATTGGCTAAAAATGTTGTGCTAAAAAACAACAAAAGCCAAAAGAAATTAGCCAAAGATAAAAAAAAACTATGTGGAATAATGAAAATACTCCATACTCCATAGAGGAAATACTCTACCTTAGAATCTCAAAAAGAACTAAGATGATTACTTCTATTACTAAGTAGTCAACCATACAGCATGGAATAAAACAGAGCAATGGTATTGGTGCCCCTAATCGTATGGGATTGGTATATGACATAGCATGAAAGGATGAAAGTTTGGGTCTTGTCTGAAGCTATTTCTTTATTTTAAATTCCTGTGACTTAATTTAGCATCTAAAGAATAGATTCCAACTTTTGTTCAAACAATCGAATCTCTTCTTCCCATACTTGATGTTGTTAACAAAACGTTTTGGACGATCCATTCTTCAGCCCTTGTCAGGTGTTTAATTAAAAGATTATGGTCTTCTTGATCATCCCAGACGTTGTATTGACAACATCAAGGCTGGGAAGAAAAATTTGAATGTTAATGACTCTTCTCAAAGTGGAATACTGGTTTAACCCCTTCACTGCTATGTTGTCCATGGCTTTGATTCCTCCCCATGCTATGCTATAGTATCAGGGTAAGATTTGACATTTTGAGATAATTAACAACCAGTTTTTTAAAACTCTATTCTGAGCAATTATATTCAAATAAATGATTAAAAAAACAGTTCATTTTTCCAAACAGTAAAAATTATATCTCCAATATCTAAATTGTTTAACAGTCTAATAGAGAGTATAGCAAGCAATGTGAAAAAAATGAATTTATTTTTGGACATTATTATTTGTAGATGAAACCAAATAGTTGACAGAACATTTCAGTGAAACATTATTTATTTGCCTCTCCACAAGGGGTGGAATGTGACAAGGTCTAATTTAGTGAGGGGACCCTTGCCCGTACAGTGCAAAAGATTGTCTAGTTCTCTCAGCATTTCCCTTTGGGATGCCTCAGGCATCAGGGATTAACCCTGACCCCACTCTTCTAAGTGCAAAAGGGATGTGCAGTCTGGGGGGACAGCTCCTGTAACTAGACATTCAGTTTTTTGGCTTCAGAAGGCTTTACACCAATGAAAAATATTCCTGGTACCAAAACCTCTAAAAGGTGTATAACTTACTGTAGCATACTGTAGTCTCTTGGGTAGGGATAATACTAGACATTTATACTTAGAGAGAGAGAGAGAGGGGGGAGAGAGAGAATGTGGTAGTGGGTATAATACTATGATCATCATTATTATCAAAAGGCTTTGCAATGTCAATATGAATCTTTCTTTTGGTTTGACAAAAATGGATTCTGTTCTTTCATGTTGAACCCTGATATGTTAGTAGATATAAACAGGTAATAATCTTTAGTCATATAATAGAATACATCTAGGCTTGGTTTTTTATGCTGAAAAGATAATTTCAAAATGCACATAATTAGCAGTTATTATCTCCCTTTCAAATCCTCCTCCTCCTCCTCTAAATGCCTTTGGCCAGAAGGGGAGATAATCAGAGCTTTATCTCAGAGACTTACTCAAAACAGGCATTGGAATAGCGTCAGATTTGGAAATCAAGCAAATCTGGAGGCAATATAGTGTACAATAGGATAAAGGAACTCACTACTAAAAACCTTCATTCAGATAGAAACCTTGGTCTGTGCAGACATGACACATCGCTTTCTCTGATTTTCATTTTCAAAACGACCTAATAAGTCGAAACATAAGGCATTAAATAAATTTCTTGCAAATTATTCTGAGTCTCCACATTGTCTTTTCTTAGCAGCATATATATATATATGTGTATATATATATATATATATGGATACACATATATGTGGATGATAAAGATTTCTGCTTCATTTTTACTTCAAAACATTCTCTGGTACAATGGTATGATCTGGCTCAGCCTAGAAATGGCCATTTAAAGTTCTACCCACACCATTGCTTGTAGTATTCAGTACATACACAATCCAGCACATCAAAATGATATTTTACCAAAATGTTTCTAATCTTAGCTTGGCACTAATATTCAGAATCCTGTCAACAAATTTTATCAACAGTACTTGACAGTTCTCTTTAGACAGCTGCAAGAAACGTAGTGTAGCTGTTCCAGTTATAGTCACTAAGGGGAATAAACCCCAAACAACCACACCTCTGTAACAAATATCTATATATATTTATTTACAGATATATGTATACTAATAAATGTGTGTGTGTATTAAATATTAAAGAATAGAAAAACTTGTCAACTTGTAAAAAAAAAAAAAAGAAGAGTTTTCTGTTCTCTCTGCCCTTGCTATACAGATTGTTCTTTTCTCCCACTGTTGTATTGCTTAACTCAAATGAATGAGTTGAGGAAAAGGAGATCCTTGACATATTGTGGGTGACACAGCAGATTAATGTTTTTGGCACTTGGCCAACTCAGCTGAGTGCCTGGTTCTTTCAAGTTGTCAGATGAAACAGCTGTTCGGGAATAAACATGAACAGGAGACTAGAAAGAAGAAAAGATACCATGACTTTTTTTTACACTTTCATCAATCGCATATATATATATGATGATAGGAAAAGACAATGTGGAGACTCAAAAATAATTGGCAAAAATTATTTCTTACCTAACATATTTCAACTGAGAAATTCAGCCTTTTTCAAA
>VCCN01004833.1:569540-584270 GCA_006491835.1 Architeuthis dux
AGGAGTAAATGTTTAAATTTTCAGCCCTCTAGCTTCACTGTATGCATGATACATAGATAACCAGCAAGCCAGACCAACTTGAAAACTGAAGAAACCTATGGTGACAGTTTTGGTTGACAGTTTCTAAAAGCTGATATCTTAGATAGGTAAGAGAATGCTATTCAGTATTAACAGTAGATGAAGACAGCAATGCAAAAGAGACATGAGTCAGCTGTTGCATTGAGGTTTTGATAAAGAAATAAAAGAATCTTACCGCAGAAAAAAGAAGGAAATGAAAAACCCCAAACTTTTATCTTTAACTTCAAGAAGAGATAAACTCCAAAAAGAAAAGATATTTTTTTACCTCTCAGCATCATGTGATAAAATCCACCTATATAAAATGCAATGTGTATTCATATATATATCTTTTTGTGTGTAACACTTTTCAATGAGCATACAGATACTACACTCTAATCCTAGGCAGAAGTGCTAGGGAGTGACATTTTGATCCTAGGCAGAGTGCACAGGTACTAAACTGATCCTTGACAGAGGGCAGGGTAGTGACACTTTAATCCTAGGCAAAGCGCACAGATACTCTGATCCTAGGCAGAAGGGCCAATCAATACGTACATAATCCTGTAATTTTTTATGGGTACTATGCTAGTTTTATTATAATATACATATATAAGCCCTAATCTGTAAGTAATGCTTACCTTAATTTCTGACCACTAACAATCCTTTTCTTCCTGATTTTTATTGCACAACATTCAGATTTATTGCTGAAACTTGCTAAAACAAATTTAGGTAAAAGATTTGAAAATTCAGTACTTAATCATTAATTTTTCCTTTATCACCAAGAAAATTTAGTTTTTTAGTGAGAAAAATGACTAAAGCTAAGCAGGAGTAGTGGTAAAGTCAGTGGACTGCAATAAGAAAAGCCAAACCCTTGCCAATGTATACCAGGTTCAAATGCAGTCAGCACTAAAATGCAAACATTATTATTTTTTCCACTACATCCAGAAGTTGCTATATATGTAATGATTAGAATGAATGAAAGTTTTGACATGTCTGCTTAATAAATCCTATCTGTGATATCACAGGTTACATAAACTGCTAATATATTATGTAGTTAATAAAAATTGGTTTGAGTAAAAACCAGATTGTCCTTTTTTATCACACTTTAAAGTCTCTCAGAAATGAAGGAGAATATAAAAGGATAATGAAATGTTCAGAAAAAACCTTCTCTTTTCTGGGTTTTTTTTCAGCCAGTGAATGCCAAAAAAACAAAAACAAAATCAAATTAGGATCAATAAACTTACATTGCAAACTGAACACCCCCACTAAAACCTATTTAGGGGGGAATTTTAAAAAAAAGGGAAAAAAAGTTTTTTCTAGACATAAGAAGGAGTAAATGGTGTTGCCAGCCAGATGGACCATTTTGAAAACTAAAGAAACCTATTTTAACAGTTTTGGTCTAACAAACATAAACAAAATAGGAGTCTCTCTGGCCAAATCGGTAAAGGCATCATCCATGTTAGACAGGCTCCCAAGGATACAGGATGCAAGTTCCAATCTTATAAGAGGCTAATTCTCTATTTCCAATGCATGCTGCTTACTTAACAGTCATAGAATGTAAAATGACCTGGGTGTTCTAATAAAATTAACAAGAAAGATAAACTAGTCTGAAAATTCAAATAATCTGAAATTTAATACAAAAATAAACTTTACCAGAACCAAAACAAAGCAAACATTGTTGCTCAGATCTCAATGAGATTTTGCATATCTGAATGGAAAACAATCTTTTGGAAGTTTATGTATCAACTTTCTTATTTCCTCCATTTGCAGTGGAACACAAATTTGTCAAAAGAAAAAGAATTGTATTTCTTTAACAAAAGAATTACAATATCAAAAATGGTTTTAAAATTGCTCAAAACAGAATGAATTTTTGTCATTTTTATGTTATTTGTATTGTAAGACTTGAGCAAATCATATTTGAAGTTTTTTTGACATTGTATAACTATTCAATCTATTTAGTTTGTACAAAAATATTTCAAAATATAAATAAGATCGAAGATAATTGAGCTATTTGCAAACCTTTGATCGCAGCTGTATATAAAATTGGGTGGTTATAATATATGAAGGTAAAAATATAAAGCTAGCATTCCAAGGGAAATTAAGAATCACAGCTACCCATATATGCTGTGTTGGGGATGATCAATTAAAATATTGTGATCACTAAAAAGAATTTTCAGAAAACAAGCGGGCATAAACTAGTGACCAATTTAGCATAAGCTTACATTGAAAATTGAACCCCCCACTAAAACCCTATTTTGGAGGGGAATTGTCAAAAAACAAAAAGAAACATTTCCCCTACTCATCGAGGAGAGTGTGTGTACAAAAATTCAAGTTTCTACAATGAACGGTTAGGGCTGGGCAAAGTCTGGATACATAGATACATATAAATGTGTGAACACATGAATGACCTAAACCATTGGTCGCAGAGATTAATAGATTAGACTTAGTTTTTGGAATTTTTAAATGGGAAATCTTTTAAATATTTAGTATTTACATTAGAGTATAAAACATAAGCAAATGTGCATACTCTCCCTCTTTCTGGCTCATATACAACACTCCATAATTTAATATTGTTTATAAGGACACTACAGAACCAGGTCCGAATTTAATATTGATGGGGCCCAGTGCATAACATTTCTTGGGAGCCCTTCTATTTTTGCATTTAGCTACTATTTTCCAACAAATCAAAACAAAAATGAAATATTCATAATTGTGTTGTTTAGTTTAATGTAAAGTCCTTTATGGATCAATAATATATCTCTATATAACATAATAAATCTTCTAACAAATTGAAACACTGAAAAACATTGAAAATAAAAAATAGTTTTTAAAGACATATTTTTGAGACCGTGCAGCTGCACTGTTTGCACTGCTTTAAGTACGCCCCTGCACAGAATTAACTAAACTCATATACAATTAAAAAAAAAGAAAACCTTCCACCCACTACAAAATGAGTTTACTTTGGCAGATATGAAACCATAAAAATATGAAGAAAAAAAAAGAGAAATGTTAACCAGATGAAGTTGACAGATATGGTAGCAATATCATAACAAAACACTCACTAGAACTCAATGAGTCAACATAAAGTACCATGACAACGGGACATCGCCCTACAGTAGATTATGAGCAGAACAAGACCAACAAACAAGACTCTGCACTGGACAAATTTACCTAAAGAAGGCTACAGAATGAATTGATTGAAATATTTTTTTAAAAAAACAAAAAAAAAAAAAACAGGTCTGGTTAGTCATGCAATAGAAACCGTCATGTGACTAGTCTTTTGGCAGCAGGCCGTGTTGGGGATGATCAATAAAAAAATTTGAAAAGGGGGTGATCAATGAATAAGTTATTTCTCACACCTTTTGTTGGGCAGAGATCACTAAAAGTCTGAATTTTCAAAGATCAAGCGGTCACAAACTAGTGATCAATTTAGCATAAACTTACATTGCAAATTGAACCACCCACTAAAAACCTATTTGTGTGTGTGTGTGTGTGGGGGGGGGGGGTTTAAAAAAACAAAAAAGACATAAGGAGTAAATGTTGAAATTTTCAACCCTCCTAGCTCCATTGGTGTGGCCTGTATGCGTGATACATACATAGCCAGCTAGGCAGACCAACTTGAAAACTGAAAGAAACCTATGTTGACAGTTTTGGTTGATAGTTTTTAACATCAACAAAGGTGTGGATGGTAAAACACTCACAAAAACACCAGTTTTTATCAGGTTATACAAAAGTATGGATCCATAAATGCTTATTAATAGATGCTCTATGGTAGTATTTAGTCTTACCAACTCAAAAGTTATTCTTTGTTAGAGCAAAGAACTACTGAATCTGTGGTCTGTTAACCCTTACAAAACTAACCTGTCTGGATTAAAATGTCATGGTAGACTTCTAAAAGAGATATATAGGACATATATATATCATAGAAATCTCAGGATATATAGGTCTCGGGAGGCTCAGAAGGGTTAACAGTGGCAAGCACACAAATCTCACATGTCATCGTTAGTGAGTTTGATCCTTTATGAGTGCTCCTCAAATCTGGACTCATGCCAAAGTTGGCTTAGTCCAACATATACCAATACTAATGTAGTTAAAGGAATGTTCTGTTTAAAACGAGAGCAATGGTCTCTTCTTTCAAGCAATCGGTCCTGTGAGAATACTACATGTTCAACTTTATTATTTATTATTCCAAGAGTTGTTCAGACTATTGAACTGTTGCTTTTGTTGTTATCACAACATTTTGGACAATCCATTCTACAGCCTTCTTCAGGTGTACAATCCGGAAGAAAAGGATCTCTTTTTGCAAATTGTACATCTGAAGAATGCTGTTGAATGAATTCTGTTAACAACAAAATTAACTCAAAGAATGGGTTCAATAGTTCAAACAACACATGGAATGATAATGACTCTTTGCAAAATTAAAGACGGTATCTTTATTATTTATCATCAGTAGAAAAATAATTCAATCCAATTCCCTGCATCATAAAATATCATCATAAGTGTCTAGCCATTTTGACTATTTCGAGAACTAGTTGCACAACCTTGATGTAAAACTGGCAACCAATCACAGGTGACCTTACTATGCATGCTTGAACAGACACTCTCCCATTGGGTTACTCAATTGACAGTGAGATGCCATTCAATGACATAGTGAGTCATTCTTCACATCTTATGCCAGGCTTTTTGGTCTATCAGCTCCCCACACCCCCAGCATCCAGATTTGACTTCTTGCAACTTCTGGCTTTACCCAAAGAGACTTCAGACTGAGGACAAGATTAAGGAGATTGCAATGAGGCAGCTGATTGTGATCCTGAAGAGGGCTTTGCAGGCTCTTTTGAAAAGTGGAAGATACGCTGGGATGTGTATGAGACCCCAAGGGGAGTACTTTGAAGGGAACTAAGGCACCATTGCCCTAGCTAGACAATTTTTTCATTACTATTAAATGGGTGGATACCTTCTGGATAGACCTTGTATACTAAAGAAGTTTCATTTTATTGAAAGTAGGTATTTTATTAACTTCCAAGTGATTTTCAAAATTGCTTTCTACTTTAAACCTTTCCCCAATGCATTTTTATGTCTAGTTTCCATGACTATGATGACTGGTTGCCAAAATTTGTAAAAAGGAGTATGGAAATATGCGAATCAAAGATAGCTTTATGAGGGTGGATCAATAAGTTTGTAGCCTGACACATAGTTATTAGCTGAATTTTGATCTGAAATTTTCACTGTATAATATTCAATCTATGTGATTAATATTCACCACTGAATCAAGTGCATTGACAAGGAAGGAGATTATGTTGAAAAATAAATATTTGGTGAATAAAATAAATGCTTTTTTCATCAATGTGGATTTATTGATATACCTATGTACTTTCTATTATGAAAAATCATTAAAATTTATCTGTCTGCTAATTGTTTTCTTCTTCTTAACTTAGAAAAAACTTTCAAAAGTTATCACTGTGTGCATTCCTATACAAGTAACAAAATGATATCAAAGTAAAAACTGCTTTTAGTATTTTCTTATACAGAGGAAGAAGCTTATTGTGATCAATTTGGGACAGGGTCTTTTAGATAACAATAACTGGCTGATAACATTAAGCAAAGGATATACAAAAGAAGTCGTTTATTGTGATCACTTTGGGACAGGGCCTTTTAGATAACACATTAAGCAAAGGATATACAAAGGAAGCCATCTATTGTGATCACTTTGGAACAGAGTCTTTTAGATAACAATAACGGGCTGATAACATTAAGCAATGGATATACAAAAGAAGTCGTTTATTGTGATCACTTTGGGACAGGGCCTTTTAGATAACACATTAAGCAAAGGATATACAAAGGAAGCCATCTATTGTGATTACTTTGGGACAGAGTCTTTTAGCTAACAATAACTGGCTGATAACATTAAGCAATGGATATACAAAAGAAGTCGTTTATTGTGATCACTTTAAATAAAGTGTTTGGCACTGACTGATTTTGATAACAATTATTTGGAAGTGCTGGTTGCCGATCGGTTAGCAGCACGGAAAATGAATGACAAGCTGAGTTCAAACTCCGACCAAGACTGTCACTAATGGGAAAGGCATGGATCCGTCTCCTCTCCCCCCAGCTATGGGTAAAATAGCATATGGTGAAGTGAGTGATGCCACTTTGGGTGCTTGTCACCTCTAAGTCTATTTCATATATCACAAACCTTGAAGAACTAGCTGAATGAATTTTGTGATATGTGAAGCCCAGGCAGGGATGGCTGATTCCGTAGCCAGCATAAGAGTACTACTTTACTACCTTATTTAACAATGATTTCAGATCATAGAGTTGTGTGATTAAGTTGTTACAATATACAATAAATGCTCAAATCATTTCAGGTTTTAATAAAATCAAAAAACGTGAATATAACTAAGAGACTCTAAGGGCCTAAAACAAGCAGCCAAAAACACCTAAGTGTTACTGGAAACTTTAATGAGTATCATCTGCCGATTGGACACATGATATACACCTGTTGTGGAGTATCTAACCCTCGAAGCATATGTTAAATGTTACAGAGACTAATAGTAACAATGTGAACAACGGGGTCCCTTTATTTACAAAACAAGATCAGCTAAGGAAGAAATAAGCTTAACATGATACAATCCAGCTTTGAGAAACATCCACAAGAAGCAAGCAATTTAGAAGCAATCATCTTGGATTTTCCTTAAGGGTAGGAAGGGAGAAAGCAAATTTCCTCACTCTCATTGCCTTGTTCTCCACAGGACTCACAGAAAATTTAGATTCCATGTAACTGAAGTCTAGCAGCCCCAGTAGCTATGTTTTGTGCTTTAATCTAAATTACCAACAGATGAAAGCTGAAGGAAGGGAAGGAAGGGAAGGTAGAGAGAAAAGATGAACAACTCTAGGAAAAGAAGGAGGTCATTTACAAGGACATGCCATAAAATTGGGATATTCAAACAATAATGAAATAATAACAGAGGAAACCGTTTATTATAATCACGGATTATGTTATCAAACAGTAGTATCTTAAATCTTTTAGGCCAGTTCTGAACACTATTTGAAAATTAACTCAAATTTTCATATAAATTTCATATAATTTTTTTTACAATTTTACATAAAGTAAAGTTGTTTAGAACAATGAATTTAACAATGAATGTAAATTGTTTCAATTTTTCTATCCTTTGCTTAATGTTATCAACTGGTTATTGCTATCTAAAAGACAGTCCCAGAGTGATCACAGTAAGCAGTTTCTTCTGTAATTGTAATAATTAAAATTATGTGACAGGCCAGCCCCTATGATAGTAACATTTTTTTTTAATAATGAATCTTTTGCAAACTGAATCTTTTAGAGAATTAAAAAGGAACAAAGTAAAAATAAATTTAAGCTTATAAGAAAAAAAGTTATGAAGAAGATTTCTTTCTTCTAAAAAAAATAATATTAGTTTATAGACTCAATGTGTGTGTTCTTGATGTCAAAATTTTCAAACAAATTTCTCAGAGCTTTGATCTTTTGACTTGAGTTTACAGTGAAGGTACAAGTCAAGTAATGTGGTCCCTAAAAAGAAGTGCGGTCCCACCTACAGAGTGAGTAGTATTGCTTTATTTTTGCATCTCATACTCTCCAATATTGCTGACATTCCTGTTGTACCGGGTTAGGGTTAAGTATTTTGGGACCACAATCATTGGAGCATGTCTGGTGAAAGTTGTAATAAGGAATGTCCCAATGATATTGTATGCCACTATATCATTGGGATATTCTCTAATTATGATGATATCAATGATTATTATATCAATAATATTTAATAATAAAATCAATAATGTTGTTAAACTAGCAAGTGGTTATTCTAAAATCCTACAACTGGTCAAGTAATTTCTCTGATTATTATTGTTATTTTATTATTTTTACTCATTGAGTTTTCACACCAGTAGTGAATGGTGGTTTTCACTGGAGATCAAGTGCCAGCAAGTCTCCTCAATATTCTAGCTGATTTCAGTAGTGCGGTCATTTGGATAGTCTCAGGATTGCCCAGATTCCTAGTTCCTTCAACCAGAGCTCTGACAACTATTGGCACTACTGTCACCTTCATTCATGTTCCATAATATTTTCAGTTTTCTGGCAAGGTCTAGTAATCATCAAGCTTGTCACTTTCTTTCAGATTCACCCTGTGGTCTGCTGGGACAGTGAAATCCATTATCTGACACATTCTTATTATTATTTTATCATTACTGTAACAATTAGCAGATTGATGATTTTAGCAACAAGAGAATCTTTTATTATTATAATAATGCAAATGAAAATAATTAAAGGATCTTTGAAAGATTAATAAAAATGAAATAAATAACAACAAGAATAATGATGAATAGGATTCTTAAACTGACTGGTACAACTAATCTTTGAAGAATATGTATATTTGGATATATATGCAAGTCATTGTATAATTAAGTATACTAAATCAATATATGTCTGTCGCTCTCTCTTATATATATATATCTATATATATCACTATCAATATATATGTCTCTCTCTCATATATATATATCTATATATATATCACTATCAATATATATGTCTCTCTCTCTAATATATATGTCTCTCTCTCTAATATATATATCAATATATGTCTCGCTCTCTATTATATATATCAATATATGTCTCTCTCTCTCTTTATATATATATCAATATATATGTCTCTCTCTCTCTATATATATATATATCAATATATATGTCTCTCTCTATATATATATCAATGTCTCTCTCTCTCTATATATATATATATATTATAGATTACATGTGTGTGTGTATTTTGTGTAAAAAAACATGTGAAAATACATAGTGCTCAATATTTTAGTGAATAAATCAATAAAACAGAGCATATAAAATATTTTTTATATTTATTATGGGATCCCCTATATAAATATATACCTACATGCACAAAGATTTATTTATATATATATATATTCTCATAATTACAATGTCAAGTGATAACAAGTTAAACTTACCGGCTTTGAATGTCCCTCCGGAGGTTGGGGACTAGCATGTCGAGTCTGTACAAATTTTAACATGGTGGTACCAACACTTGAAAGCAGTGGTTAGTAATACAGGTGCAACAACAGCAACAAAAAAGGTACCAGTACCTTGTCCACAACACCAAAGTGGACTTATACACTTTAGTTATGTGTGTATGTATGTGTGTGTGAGAGAGAGGGTGTGAGAAAAGAGAGGGAAAAAAGAAACAGGTAGCCACCAGATTGACGTTTTTGTTTTTTTAAATTCCTTTTTCTTTTTTTCTTCTTTTCCAACTTGTCTTCAGGAAAAAGAACCGAAAATCCAGGAAAAAGAACCGAAAATTCAAAAAAAGATTTATGTTTGATAAAAACAGCAGCCGCTATAGTAGTTGTAGTCGTGGTAGTAGCAACAATAAGTTTTTCCAGTGAATGGTGAGAGAAATTGAATGGAGCCTCCAAAGAGTATTGGTACCACTAGCATTCTTCTTCTTCTGTTCCCCCCCAGCAATGTCTTTGAGGGTTTTTAAGAACTGGTGGTTATATTTGTTTTTTTTGTAAATCTGTTTTCCCTGGCCAGTGGTGCTTGATTCCTACCCTCTCTCTCACGTTGGTGACTGACGTCACAACTGCTGTCCAAGACTCCAACCCACACAATCCTCACTGGTTTAATGCTCCCGTCCAGAAGAACAAACTCTAGAAACTTTTGTTTCTTTTTAAATTTCTGGCTTTGCTGTCACAGACTCTTCAAACACTAGAGGGAGGGAGGACTACAAATAAATTCTTCGAGAATATTCAGTAGAGGTTTGGTGGTTGTTTTTACAGTTAACATTATAGTGGTTGTTGTGGCTTGTATTTCTGGGAGTATTTTTTATTGGATTTTTTTTTTTTTTTTTTTTAGTAGAGAATAGCAGCACCCACACACCAAAAATACACCAACTGGGCTGTTGTTATTTACTAGCTAGAAGTAATAATGATAAATTCCTTGGTAATCGCCCAACAGATAGATGTATCTCGGGTGATTTGAGCTGATGGGTTGTGTTTTTGCAATAAAACCAGAATCGAGTAGTGCTTATCATTGAATTAAGTGCCTGTAATTTGTGCTAGAAGATACAGTATTGAAAAAGTTTCTGTGGAAGCTTGAAAAATCTGTATCCTTTCTCAATCAGTGTGAGAAAAGAACTGACAAGAAATTAGGGATTAAAAGACAGGCACTGCCAAGGAAGAAACCAAAATAAAATAAGAGACTGAAAAAAAAGGGTAAAAGAAAAAGGGGGAAGGTATAGATAGATAGATAGATAGATACCTAGATAATATTGCCTCTTTGGGAATACCCACAGGTAAATGGCTGATAGGGAGATATTTATAAACAGGACTATTATTTAGAGCTTTTCTCTTTTTTTTTAGGGGCCTGGTGTGAACTTACTTTCTTACTATCTGCTGCTGGGATGATATTTCTATGATGAAGATAGAATCAGGGTAGGAGCCCATAGGGAGAAAGAAGTACCACAACTACTACTGCTGATAGTTATTCTTATTTCAACTGAGTAGATAAAGAGATGTGAAAAAAAGAGTTATAAGTAGGGTAGGCTTCCAACACAGAATAACTTGGGCACTTGCAGATTGGGCTCAGTGGTAGAGCAATGGGATGAATGACACAAAAAATCTGGCAGGCATAATGACTAAATATAACTTGTCAGCTAGCATTGGTAATGGTGATGTCAGGTCTTTGGTATTTCTTTGTTCAGTAGAAAAAGGGGACAGAGGACTAAAGTTAAAGACAACTTTTATTTTTAAAAAAGATCTCTAAAGTTGCAAAAACAACTAACCAGCATTTATTTATTTCTATTAGAATAAAACTGGTAATTAGACATCAAAATACATGTACACCACTGATTTCCAATTTTTTAATTGATCACCCTTACTTCCAGAACTGTGAAGGATTATCCGTTTTGCTGGACCAACAGAAGTCACGTAATAATAATTCATATATTACATTTCTGACACACTAATTATGCTCATCTTATATCTTTAAAGCATTAGGACTGTTAAGAACCTGAATTAAACAAATATTAAATATGAATTAAATGGTTAAATGCAATTACATCAATATAAATGATACAGTTTATTAATATAAATGAATCAGATGCAAGTAAAGGTTCTCCTTCAGGCGGAGATTCTTGTCAAATTCATGCACAGACCTGGCAACAGCTCCATGGTTTGCAGACTGTTTTTCTCCACACACTTTATGCATAGAGCTTCCATGACATTTCTTAAACCTTTGAAGCCATCCTTCACTGTATTTAAACTCATGTTATAATTGAATTCTTTATGGTACAACTCTATACACAACGCTACCTTGTGAGAGCCGCAAAGAATTTAAGTGTCCATTCATAGTTTTGTCTGGATTAAAAGAGGTACCGGATCATCAGTTGCCCAGTAAATATCGATCCAATTGAAAGCCATCTTCTTTTAACAAAAATATCTTGTTGCACTGAGTCATAGAATATATCAATAGTCTTAGTGACAGTGACAGGATAGTTTAGCTGATCGATTTGTCTGATTTCATGGGAATACCTGTTGCAAAGCAATGAATTTTAAACTGTCTAGGCCTCGCTCCAATGCCAGTTATTAATCACTGCAACTCACAACACTGGTTTATTGCTGGGTTTAGGTTATTCATGTGTTCTGACATTTATATGTATCTATCTACGTATCCAGACCTCGCCCAGCCCTAACTCTTCATAGTAGAAACTTGAAATTTTGTACACATACACACACACACACACACACACAATCTCAATGAGTAGGGAAAATGGCTTTTTTTTGTTTTTTGAAAAGTTCCACCT
This sequence comes from Architeuthis dux, assembly GCA_006491835.1. Lineage (NCBI taxonomy): Eukaryota > Metazoa > Mollusca > Cephalopoda > Oegopsida > Architeuthidae > Architeuthis > Architeuthis dux. Next base: position 581,435 of record VCCN01004833.1, read on the forward strand.
AATTAGGTTTTTAGATGGGGGTTCAATGTAAGTTTATGCTACATTGGTAACATTTTTGAAAATTCAGACCTTTTTTTAGTGATCACATCCCAACAAAACAACTTATTCATTGATCACCCTTTTTTTCCAACCTTTTAATTGATCACCTCCAACACAGCATATATGGGTGGTACTGATTCATTATTTCCCTTGGAATGCTAGTTATGACTTGGTTTTCCTACTGTCATACAATTGAATGCTGTGGAAGCTTCCCTAATTAAAATTGTTTATAGTTATCTCATTGTTAATTTTTTAAAAATTCATCTAATAAAAATTTTAAAAAAATATAATTTGCTTTACTGATACTACTAGAATAGAAACAAAAACAAACATGGTGCTGGAGAGATTGGAATTGATAGGTTTACGGGTCAGAGTTGATCTTCAGTCAAGCTTTTGACTTCTCGTGGGTCAGATGGTTAAAGCAGCTGGTATGTTTAACCAGGTTTCCCAGTGGCAAAAGGGATGTGAGTTTGAATCGCACTGAGAGCTTATTATTTACTCACTGCCGTGGGTTGATGGTTTGAGTTAAGTTGTGATAAAAAAACAAGTAAAAATTAGATGATTGTAAATAATAGTCAAAATTAATGATAACCATTAATATAATTTGTGAGCTGTCATTTTGTCTTTGACTACAAACAGAATGAGAGAAAGGGGGTATTGCGAATACACAAACACAAGATGGTTTTCTGGTGTATGTGTACTTGTGTTCATTTGCTGGCTACTGAGAATATAACTATACTGCTGCTGTTATGTGTCAATTTCAATTTTTTCCAAAATGAATACGAGAATTTTAGTTAACAATACCTTCCGTTAACCTTTCAAATTACTGTGTAAACATACTGACACAGACATAGCTTAGGTATATGATTATCATTTACTAGTTGTTTATAGTTCTTCATATTGCAAAAACCAATGGCTGCTTACAGAGCAACAAGAGATTTCAAAGAGACAGTGGTGAATAAATCAGTCAATATGGAGGCATGTGTTAATAGCAGAATTAGTTTTGAGATGAAAGGTCACAACACAAAAGATACCTATTTCTACTTACAACACTGTACAATCTGAAAATGTCACTGACTAGGTCATACATTACCCAACTCATTGTACTCAAGGATTGCTGTAAAACACTAATCATGCAACATAGTTCCTTAACTGTTCACCGCCAAGAATATTCTTTAACGTAACAAGGGTTGCCACCTTGAACGTGGAAAAATAAGGGAAACCTTGCCAGAAGAAAACTTTGAGTTTCAGACACTTCATTCCTGCATTCTGGTGGATTTTTGTATAACAATTTGTGCTTTCTGTGCATCAATTTCAAAGTCCTCTGCTACTCTCAACATAAATGTAAAGGAAATAAAGAGTCAGTAAGAGTAAATCACAGTTGCATCAATTATTTTAAGGATTAAAACATCAGATCATAGACAAGGGCCAAATGTTTGGTCTCTCTTTCAGAAATCTTTCGTTTTTGAGAAAAAGTACATTTTTATAGGGGAAATGAAGTGATCACAGCCCAACAAAAGGTGAGAGAAGTAACTTATTCTTTGATCACACCTTTTTCCAATTTTTTAATAGATCACCCCCAACACAGCATGCTGCCAAAGGATGTTGGTCACATGGCGGTTTCTATTGAGTGACTAGGCATACCTGTTCTTCATATTATTTTGAATGGTCTCCTACCTTTAAGATAGTGAATTATCAAAGATTTTTCGTTCTGGTCAATAATTCAGTTTGCTATTTTCACCAACAAAAAACCTTGTGTTTTTTTTTTGCCAAATTACCAATTGATAAATTACTCTGGTAACCAGATAGAAAATCAAAAGTTTGCGATGAAAAGACTTGCCAATTTTAATGCTCAGATTATTTATCCACAAATACATTTTTACTTTGAAGAAACTAGACAAAGATGTACTAGGTCAATCCAGAAAGTATCCAGTTATTTTGCATATCTTGAGAACTGATTGCACAGCCTTGGTGTAACTTGGCAATCAATCAGAGTGGACCTTACTGCATGTGCATCAACAGGAACTATCCCATGGAGTTACTCAGTCATCAGTGAGACTTCATTCAGTGTACTTGTGTACTGTGTGACTATGTGAGTCATTCTTCACATCTCATGCAGGTTATTTTTTGCAAAACATTGCATCACTCAGGTCTGTCAGCTCCTCCCAGGATTAAGTGTGTCAGTTCCCAAGGGAGCTACTTTGAAGAGGACTACGGTGGCATTTTCCCTAGGTAGTCTATTTTATTTTGTTGATATTAAATGGCTGGAAACTTTCTGGACAGACCTTGTGCAGGTTATGCACACTAATATGTGATAATTGCTGATAATTTCCCTCTTTTAACTTGATGTTTCTCAGTTTCTCTTTCGGTGTTGCATTTCTGAAAACATGTGATCTAATTTGGCAGGAAATAACTGCTTATCTATCATCTGTCTGGGTTCTGGCAAGGGTCTAGTTTTTTTTTGTCTAGCACAGTAATTGCTTAATTGCTGGATCATCATTATAAACTGTGTATCATGCAATATCCAAGTTATGCTTTAGACAGGTGATGCCAAAGTATTGCATCTAATGTTGCCTATTTAGCAAATGTAGTAATAAAAACAGTTGTAACTGAAACACCTGGAGATAGGCCTCCTTGAGTGGCAGTATCATTCTTTTGGGCAGATTATCCTGCAAACCAAAGCAGATGGGATATAACAGTTTTTAAAAAACAACTCTGATATAAACTATTAAAGTTGTTAGCAAGTAATTGGAGCTACCCCTCAATTGGCAAGTTATGTGACTACATGTACTATAAA
>VCCN01004833.1:619908-636762 GCA_006491835.1 Architeuthis dux
AAACATTATAAAATGAAAATTTCAGATCAAAATTCAGCTAATGACTGTGTCTAGCTACAGACATTGATCCACCTTATTGGGCCAGCAACCACAGTAATGTGGGCTCTGACTAGCCTAGCTGTGTGTGAGTGTATATTCATGTGCATGTATATATGTGTGGTGCGTGTGTATAAATTTATATGTGTGTGTGTATATATATATATATATATATATATGAAATCAAATGATGGATAATTTTATATCCAATCGACAGAATATGATAATTATAATGACATTTATTAGTGAGAGCCTATATTTGCTCGGCGTCGGTGTGAGCGACTGCTAAATCCATCATTTGATTTCATACTGTCGACATAAGAGAGCCACATTATATTCGTGCCTAAAAAATCGGAACGTGAGAATAGAGAAGCCAACAAGGTGTAGGAGAAAAAGACTTCTGTCTACCATCTGATGAATGTGTATGTATAAGAGTGGATTTGTAGATGTTTGTTGGCCTGCTTGGTAGGTGAGATAGTGGCATATTTTCCACTGGCACCAGTGGTCATTGTTCAAGCTCAAATTAGTCAAAATGTTCACTGCTGATAAGCACTCTTCTAGAAGATTGGTTGTTTCTTATTAAATTGTGGAGAAGACACATTGATGAATTCTTTCCATACTAGGGCAGTGCCCGTTCCAAAGGTGCATGTTTGGAAGGGGCCCGACTTTATGGTGTGTGGAGCTGCCTACTATAATTGTCATGTAAAATAATTTTCTGTCCGTTATACAAAACTATGGCTTCGAATCGTTTAGGTTACTTCTCTTCAGAGATTTATATCTAAATTTAGATAATTCTAAAGAGCAAAGTCAAGGGGGCTAATTAATATAAACTATGAAGAAAGATCTATAATCTGTAATTTTTGATTTATGTTTAATAGATTTCTTGTGAACCGCTGATCCAAAAAAACTCGACACTGCTCTACTTTGTGTGCTCCTATTTATCTGAATCCCCAGAAGAACAGGATGTGACACAAGGTTGGTTTAACGTGGGGAACCTCACATGCGAATGTGTGGGGCATGAACTTCCTCAACGATTCTCTTTAGTCCTCGCAACTGGTGAATGTCGACTTTGTACAACATCCAGTTGTCGAGTAATCATGGTGCACAAAAACACAAATTTCTTCAATTGTAGTTAGATATGCAGAAACCTATTGAGGAACTTTATGCCATTTTGTTGCCTCTCACAATGTTACTAACAAGTTATTGGAATATTGGAACACATTCTTTTACCCACCAACCACCAATGCATATTTATGTATGAATACATGTGTGTATACACACACACATATACATGCACATATCACTAATAGAAGAGAAATTAGCGAACAACTGAAATACAATCAGACATCAGACATCTGAAGTGTAATTTGAAATAAGCCGATGTGAATGTCTGCCAGCAATGCACCATCAAAGCCAGAGAATTAAGCAGGAGACAGTTCTAAATGTGATTTTGACAGAATGAAAGATCTTTGAATTATCTACTTGTTCTATCCAATCAGAATTATTCCTTTATACCAGCCAATCAGAGGTAATTCTTTGTTCCAGCCAATCAGAGTGATTTGCTTATTTCATCCAATCAGTAAGGAATTATTATTGCCCCAATTTCCTATGCATTTCTATTGTAACACACAACACTTTCAATCTGTCAGCATTCGACTGCCAAGGCTTAGCGAATGACAGTTTCCATAACCCTGTACACATAAAAATGCTGCCTTAATATGCATTATAATTGAATATGTCAATTGATTTTGCATTTGTTTCTGTGCTGTTATAAAAAGGGATTTTTCCCTCCAATTTCCATGATTCATTCTTGTTTTTACTTTGTCTTTTAAAATGTAAATTTGCAAATTCTACTTACATAAATCAATTTGTACATATGCACTGTTCAATTGAAATCATTTTTCAATAAATTAGAAAGGAAATAGTTCCTGGAGTCATTCAATCTAAAATAAGTTATGAGTAGTTTTACTTGTTCAGCTAGGAGACATTCAGCACAGTTCTTTAATCTGCTGTGTTTGAGAAATCTGAGTATCAAAAACAAAACAGAAGGAATTTTACTCCCCAAGCCTAATAAGGCCAATCTGAAATAATGTATAAGTTAGAGTGCTGGGGAGATTAAATGATTGGTATTACTATAATTTTCATAACCCAACCCATTATTAAGAAATTATTATAAACTCTGGAACAAAGTGTTATAGTATTTCAAAAGCATTATATTCAGTCCTAGGTCCATATGGAAATTATTTCACACATCAGTTGTTTAAAAACATACATATATATTGATACATGTTTATGTGTGCAAAGAGAGGAAGACGTGCATTTATATATATATATATACACATACATACATACAAGCTCTGCCCAAAATGTATCCAGCCATTTAATATTAACGAAAAAATAGCCTACCTACACAGTGGCACCATAGTCCTCTTCAAAGTACTCCCCTTGGGACTTCATACACTTACCCTATTTTCCCTTTCACATTGTCCATAGTCTGAAATCTCTTTGGGAAAAGTCAGAAGTTGCAAGGGGCCAGATCTGGGTGGTAGGGTGGCTGATAAACCTGGATGATGTGATGTTTTGCCAAGATACCCTGTGCAAGATGTGAAGAATGACCTACATGGTCATTGTGAATGTGACGGTCACATAGTACTCGAGCTCACTAAATGCTGTCTCACTGCCAACTGAGTAAACCCATGGGCAGTTATGTCTCCTCTAATTGGTTGCCAATTTACAAAGCCACACAACTGGTTCTTGAGATATTCAAAATAGCTGGATACTTTCCGGACAGTCTTCAAACAAGTATGCACATTTTTACATCTATGCATATATATCCATGTATGATAGAGGTAATTTGACAATGTGGAAATGAAAGATTGAGAAAAGCATGTTTCGTCGCAAACATATTTATTATCATAAAGATAAGCGTTGCTGCATTTCGCCAAGTTTCATTCAGTGTCTTCAGAAGCTATTTTGCAGTGCAGAAAACGCTCGTGTGGGCAGTCCAATTATTCACATGTTTGTGTGAAATGTGTACTGAGCTGGGAAAAAGGAACACAGGACAAATAAATCACACATACCCTGCCCACCCACTTGAAGACTGATAGACATAGGTCCAGCTGTCTGGAGACTTACACGCCCCACATTAACTAAGCCAACTCTCCTGATACCCCATGCTGGGCACACAGATAACAAGAATATAATCCACAGTTGACCAACACTTAGGAATTATCACCCCTGTCCCCCCTCCCCCACAACCAACACTCACTGTATTTTCCCTGCTCAGTACACATTTCACACAAACATGTGAATAATCGGACTGCACACATGTGAGTCTTCTGCACTGCAAAAGATCTTCTGAAGACGCTGAATGAAACTCGGCAAAAACACATCAAGGCTTATCTTTATGATAATAAATATGTTTGAGACGTAACACGCTTTTCTCAATCTTTCATTTCCACATTGTCAAATTACTTCCTCCATTCAGTTGGATTACCTTACATCCACATAACAAACATATCCATGTATATATCTATGATGGTGTTTTCATCTTATATATGTTAACACCTGTAAGTAAGTAATGAATTTCTTATCACACAGCTGCTGGCACATGTCTGTAAAAATGATCTTGCTGTAAATATCCTGACATTTAGTCATGGAGCCCTCAAGGTAAAACATTTTCTCAAGAACACCTTGTAGCTAAAACTGATTTAATCTAGACTAGAGTATAAGATGCAATGTTATTCAATTTATAGCCATGATTAAATTGTCTGCAGATACTTTTTTTACTACTTTATTCATTTTTGCTTTCACTTTTAAAATGTTTTGTTTACTTCTTTTTAAAATTGTTCTGATAAGGGTATTATTGCTTATTATCAGAAATCAGATCTTTCTTCTTTAACCATGTAAATTACCAAAGAATCTCAAATGACCTGTCACCAGAGTGAGATGTTCATCATTGTAATGTTTATGTATATATATGTATGTTAAATCAATAAGTAATGTTTATGTATGTATATGTATGTTAAATCAATAAACATGCCGAAGCAAGCTCCCGGCAGCCCCCATTCCGTTTTCCGGTCCCAGAAACGCGGACTTGAAGTGAGAACAGGGAAGGCATCAGCTCTTCACAGGCAAACAGCCCCGTCAACACGTGTCTCTTGTTCCGTCTTCTTTTCTTAACATGCTAAACATGGTTACGAACCAAACGCGTTCGAACTTCATACAGCTAAAACAGAAAGCGAACAAAGGCACTAAACACAAGACAACATTATAATCAGGAATTTTGTTGACATCTGGAGATCGAAACAAAAGTTTTCTCTTGTCTATTTTTGGATGAGTTCAGGTTTTGCAATCAATTTTTTGATATTTTGAAATCTGTATGTTTTAGAAAGTCTCATCTCTCACATTTTGAGAATGAATAGTTTTCAGTATTAATTTTGAATAGTTTTATTTTTTCATCGTTATTGTTGCTTTTTATTGTAACACTCAGGTGGTTTAACATTCTATGACCGTTAAGATGCATGGATTGATAAATAAAGAAGTAGCATTCAATGAGATTTGAACCCGCATCCCATATCCTTGGGAGCCTGTCTGACATGGACAATGCTGTACCAGTTTGGAGTCTATTTCGTTATTTTCTGATCTATGCTTCTTAGGATGTGAAATAACATGAGCATTGTGATAAAAAGCAACAATAAAGATCAAAAGAAAAACTAGACAAAATTAATAATGAAAATGCTTCATCTAAGAAATTCAGAAAGTCAAACTTTTATCTTGATTTATTTTTATTTGATGAAACTGTCAACCATTATTAATTTTTGACTAGTGTTTCTTTCATCTTAATTTTAGATGCTTTTCATTACAACTACTCTGACCGTCAGTCTGTGGCGGTGAGTAAACAGAACAAATCAGAAATAAAGAATAAGCTCTAGGCAAAACTTGAACTTGCTCCCTTTTTATCTCGGAAAACCTGCCTATGATCGGCAACTGCTCTACCGTTTGAGCTACTGAAGGATGAGTTTAAGCATGGGCAGATCCAGAGTGTCTTCCAGGGTCTTCTGGAAGACACTCAGAATTTTTCCAAAACTTTTTATTTATACTGTGTTCTGAGTGTCATTTTTAGTTTTAAATCTTTTCATCACAACACATGACAATCTTCAAGACCCTTAGAATCTTTCTGAAAATCTTTATCTTAATTTCAGTAGCTGATATACCCTGAAACACAATTTTAGCCAATCATGGATACATAAGTTTCAAAACCCCTCCTAACCCCCACCCCCTTTGGTCAGCTAAACAGGCTGGGATCCGCCCCTGTTATGGGATAGATTCGATCTTCTGCCAGCCGTGAGAGCTCACAATTTTGGGCTTCCACCCAATCCCAACTGCATAGCACCATTTTTCTCCCTTCCATGAAAAGAGCCAAATAGAATAATCATGTCCATAAAGCAAAATCATTTCTAAAAGCATTCATAATTAATGATGCCTTTACTCAAAATTCAATAAAACTATTTGCGGTTTATTAATTTCTTTAAATCAATGAATTTGATCATGCTATGTTGACTTTTAAAAATACAAGTCTGGTTAGTCACCCAAGAGAAACTGTCATGTGACCAACGTCATTTGGCAGCATGCCATCTTGGGGATGATCAATTAAAAAAGGTATCAATGAATAAGTTACTTCTCTTGCCTTTTATTGGGCATTGATCGATAAAAAATTCTGAGTTTTCAAAAAACAAGTGTGAATGCTGCCGGACACAAAATAAGGGACCAATTTAGCATAAACATATAGCAAACTCCCACTAAAAACCTATTATGGGGGTGATTTTCAAAAAACAAAAAAATCATTTTTTCTCGACATACAGAGTAAATGTTTAAATATTCAGCCCTCTAGCTCCATTGGTTGCAGCCTGTAGGTGAGATAGATAGATAGATAGATAGATAGATAGATAGATAGATAGATAGACCAACTTAAAAACTGAAGAAACCTATTTTGACAATTTTGGTTGGCAGTTACTAATAATTTTCCATTTTTTTAGAGTCATTTAATAGTGATTACTTGTGTTTGTTGTGTTTAGTTTATTCTTGTGGAGCATAGGGCCACAACCACACCACCTGTGATGCTGCTGAGGTTTCAACAGCAAGAAGGTTTTATGGACTGGCGTTGCTAGCATAAATTTTTGTCAGAATAACCCCCTCTTAGTTGGACTACCATACAGGGCTAAAGGCCCCAACTGCCCTGCTATTTACCAATAGATGTGGGGAAGAAGTGGATTCATGCCTTTACCAAGGGCATTAGTGCAAAGTGATCATAAACAGCCTTGGCCAAAACTTGAACTCAGCTCGCCGATTCCATTTTCAGTGTCAGTGACCGTTACACCACCCTGCACCTCCCTGAGTGTCCAGTAATTTCTCATTATAATTGTAGACATTGATAATATTAGTTTCCCTGTATTTGATTTAAAGTTGTCTAACAGGAGATTTAAATTGATATGTATTGATTTATTTGCTTAGGGAGAGGCCAGTTGATCCCACTGGAACCATGTTCTACCAAACAGGATCATGGAAATGTCAACAAAAGGTCTCTTCACTACAATCTGTACTTGTCTACAATGCAGGAACAAGAATCTAATGATTTCAATGAAGTAATGCAGCCATTTATTAAACATACTATGTGTACATTGATAACACGTCTGCCTAAAGTGACCATCCCCACAAGTGGTGTCCTGCAGCTCCCCTTGTGCTCCTAACCATAACTTCTAAGATAATCCCACACAAACACAAGGAATACTAGCATTCCAAGGGAAATTATGAACCATGCTACCTACATATGCTTCTTTTTACCTTGTAAATGATTACAATGAAGTAATTGTGGTGGTGATTGGAAATGATCACTAAAAAGTCAAAATTTAAAAAAACAAGTGAGAATGCTGCTGGGCACAAACTAAGGGATCAATTTGGCATAAACTTATATTGTAAATTGACCCCCACTAAAAATCTACAGGGGGGGGGGGGGGATTTTCAAAAAACAAAAAAAAATAGGGAAAGATTTCCCTATTCATTGAGCGGAGTGTGTGTGCAAGTCAATTTCTACTATGAACGATAAGGGCTGTGCAACGTCCGGATATATAGATACATAAAAATGTCAGAACACATGAATAACCTAAACCCAGCAACAGTGTTTAAACCGGTGTATTGTGGGTAGCAGTGATTAATAAAGTTATCAGCTTTAGGAACAAAGATGGTACTAAACCAACAAAAACAAGAGATTTGATCACAGTAGACTTAACAAAACATTATCTTCTGACAACTATTTATGAAAAGTTATTTTATTTAATGTAAAAAAACTTAATACTAATACTAAAATAATACATTGTGTTTTAGAAGTATGTTATAGCAAAAATCATTTGCCATCTTATAAAGAACAGAATTTTCTTTCTGAGGTGAGTTTATAGCTCTTTACTTGGAATGGAACCTTACATTGCATGGCTACCAGACTGCTACTCAACAATTGCAGATATGGTATTTCTAGTTCATTATGAGTTCATGTTTTTTCTTTTGCATTTTATGCATTACAAAATAATGATGGCTAGAATGAAGAAAAGAATGTGTCAGTGGATTCTGTTGTTCTAGCAGACTACAGAGTGTAGCTGAAAAGCTAGATAAGTATCTTGACCTTGCCAGAGACCTGAAAAAATTATGGAACATGAAGGTGACAGTAGGCATAGAGTGAGCCCTGAGAACAGTCCTGAAGAGCTTAGCAAAGAAGTTAGAGTAACTAGAAATCTGAGGAAGAACCCGAGACCATCCAGACAACAGCACAGCTAAAACCAGCTAGAATACTGAGGCTTGAGGAGACTTGCTGTCATTTGAGCTCCAGTGAAAGCTTCCAGTCATGACTGGTGTTAAAAATCAACGAGTATAGTTTTGTTCTTGATAAAAGAATGGAAAATCTGTAAAATAGTAACTGTTTGAAGAGATTACTATGTGAGATGGAATGAGAATTTGAAAATATATAAATAACAGGCTCTTGCCCTAGAACTGTAGGAATTGAGGAGTATGAAAGTGTTGGCTGTACACAATCATTACAGCATTTGGAATTGTTCTGAAGATGTTTATGAAGAGATTGGAACATATGTAGGTACATCAATAAGTCAGCAGTTTAATAGTGAAACAAAGATTTATTTTTCAACATAATCTCCTTCCTTGTCAAACATTTAACTCAACGCTTCTCTATTAATCATATAGATTGAACATTATACAGTGAAAACTTCAGAGCAAATATTCAACCAATAATTGGTGTCAGGCTACAGACTTATTGATCCACCCTCATATATGTAATACATGTAAAAATGATAATGTAATAATACTATATACACAGGACTATAAGATGAATGGTTTACTATTTAGAGGACTACCACTTACTGCAACTCATCCAAGCCCCATAAATATCAATATCAAGTTTTGGTAGTGGGCCCCCTAGTCATAATACTAGTGCATTAGACGTAGTGTAATATTAGAAATTGTCACCAAAACTGTCCAACTAGGTTTCTACAGTTTTGGCTGGCTATGTATGTATCATGTGTACAGGCGGTGTCAATGGAGATAAAGGGCTGAAAATTTCAACATTTACTCCTTATTATGCCTAGAAAAAACTTCTTTTTTTTGTTTTTTGAAAATCCCCCCCCCCCGAATAGGTTTTATGGGGATGGGGTTCAATTTACAATGTAGGTTTATGCTAAATTGATCCCTTAGTTTGTGTCTGCTTGTTTTTTGGGGAAAATTCAGACATTTTTAGTGATCACTGCCCAACAAAAGCTGAGAGAAGTAACTTATTCATTGATCACCCCTTTTTCCAATTTTCTTTTTTAATCACCCCCAATACGGCATGCTGTCAAAAGACATTGGTCAAGTGATGGTTTCTATTGAGTGACTAACCAGACCTGTTTACATTCTTTTTAAAAAAAATTAAATGTGTCTTATATACCAGAATATATAGTAACACCATCTTAAAATAAGCAATAACTCTAAAAGATAGAAAAAGATCAACTTGGATCAGAGGGAGGACTAGAGTGAAAGATATCATACAATTAATTAAGCAGCAAAAATGGAGATGAGCTGGCCACCTAGCAAGAAGAGATGACAATAGATAGGGAAAAGACTAACTGATTGGTGCTCATAAGACAGTAAACACAGTAGGAAAAGACTAGATACAAGATGGAGAGATAAAGTAGAAACGTTTGCCGGTAAGATGTGGCAGAGGTTAGCACAATCTTGGTCGTCATGGAAAGAGATGGGAAAGGCCTTTACCCAGCAGTAGACTTATGATGCTGATGGTAAAATGACTCTAGTAAGTAATGCCAAATGATTAAATCCATAAAAGTCATAGTTATTATTGATCAAACTTAAATGCACAACTCTAAAAGAGAATAAGAAAGAAAGAAGAAAAGGAAGAAAAATAATAATGATCAGAGAGTGAAATGAAAAGAAGCTTAAAAAGAATAAATGAAATTAAGAGAATTGATTTGTGCATCAGTTTCCGGATTCCTGACTTATTTTCTATTTCTCTTTTTTGTTCTGATACAAAGAGAAAACTGACAACCTCGCTTTCAATCATTAAGAGGTTAGACATTAAACTAGTTTTTTGTTAACATGTTTGCTATGTCAAAATAAATCTATACAAACCAAAAGTCATGTGACCATCTTGCCCTCCAACACAAAAACTACAAGTACAGAAAGTATCTATGCACAATTCCAACAGTATTCATACTTTAAGATATAAAAGGACTTTCTATTTGTGTGTCTATCTCTCCATTTGTAACTAAAAACAAAATGCATAACTGATCTTAATATGGTTTATGAAATTTAATATGCAGATTTATGGAGCCATTTTGTCCAAAACAAATTTGATTCATGAGGGAATGAATTTTTGTGATCACTTATATATATATTTTTATTTTTATTTATGGTACTTTTATTTATTTACTATTTTATACTAAGTATAATTTATAAACTTCATTCAGAGGTCATATATAGGAGTTCAGATTACTGTCTAGAATAGATTACCTTCCTCTGGGGTTAGGATAGGCCTATGAAAAAACTAACTTTTGGCATGTAATACACAGTGTACATTTTCAAGACTTATTCGAGGGGGGGGTAATGTCTTTGATGCCAGGGAAATACAGTATATGTTTCACAGCTTTGAAATGAAAATTGTTTTTCTCTGTTGAAATGAATAAACATATTAAAATGAAAATGTCTTCTTCCTCTACTTAATTAGAAAGAATGGCTACAACATTTTGATTTCAAGGTCTCAGGTTAAAACAGAAAAAAATCTGATTTTGGGCTGCATGAGTAAAATAACGAACTCATATAAATGTTAATATTTAACACTTCATTAGATGTGGAATCAGTAAAAACCAACAAATATTATCAAAAAAGAAAGAAGACTTCTTTTTTGATAATATTTATTGGTTTTTACCGATTTTACATCTAATGAAGTGTTAAATATTGTCTGAAAATCTGGGAGGAGTCATAATCATCATTCTTTGAGCTGCTGGGACTAATAATGTCATCTTCATTGATTTTATCATTACATTTCAGCCAATGTATTCTTCAGACTTCATCACTGTCTGGAATTCATAGGTTTTTAAAAATATGGTCTGAAATTTTGAAATGAGTCATTATTCTGTAAGCTGTTGGGACTGGTTTTATCAATACATTTTAGCTGATGAGGCAGGCTGAAGAATCTATTGGCTATTGTAGTGATGAAATATTAGCTTGAATAGCTCATGGAATGATAATGACATGTTGTTCAGCTAAAATACAAATTTTCTGGAAGTTATGGAAGCAGTGAGGATTTTTCAGGTAATCTTGCCTCAAAATACTTATTCAGTATTATACAGTATTTAACTTTGTGCTTAACTTTAGGTTTTTACATTGTAAATAGAAACCCCCTTGTAAAACTTGAAAAAAAAAACCAACTATTTTCTAAAAACTAACAATTCCAGGAAGGTTGTTAGGGTCTAAAGAATTAAAATCACAAAAAATTACTGGTGGAAAACCTTTTTTTCTATCGTTTTTTGACTTGATTAATGGATGTAGATCTTTACCCTTTTTTAATCCTAAAAGAGATCCATCTTATTGAGTTCAAATAACAGATTCAGAGGAAATTAGATGTGATGCTTACACTCAAAACAAATGGGGGAAAAATGTGAATATTTAACTGTTACCAACATTGGTCATGAAAGCAAGTAATAAACAATCATCAAGCCAATACAGAGGGACACCTCCTTGTGGTGTACTGGTTAGACAGCTGGTCTCAGAGATCATTATTACTGAGTTCAATCCTTACTAAGTGCCCCATGATTGTGGTCTTGAGCCAAAGCTAAGCTACGGTTAGTAAATAACATCAAGCCAATCCATAGTTCATTTAACAGTTACAGAATCATAAGTCATTCTTAAAATAATAAATATAAAATATTGCAAGTATTTTTCTTGAGTGTTAATTCAGCTATCAAATGGTAAACTGACTCTAGTTACATAAAGCTATGAGAGTAGGTACTCCAATGAGTTTTTACAGGAAGATCTTGTACATCTGGTGCCTGTTTTAATACCACATTTGTCTCTCTACTCCTATTAGTTCACTAATTATGATTATTTATTCATTTGCGGACTCGCAGCAAATTGAACACTTACAAAAAAATGGCCCTTTCAACATCCTATAAAACTGAAAAGCCATCATTTTTTTAATATGTAGACATTGTGGACTTGCTTAAATTTTATATGAAACTGAAGAACATCTATTTTTCTACTAGGTGATATTGGTTCCAAAGACATACATTGAAAGAGGAGGTGTCAGCAATCATTTATTTATAGACACCTTTTTTTCGACCACAGTAAAAAATCGTAACAGCGTAGTTTGGGCACTGTAAACACATTAAATTCAAAATTCGCTGTAAAATTCCTTTTAAGTCAAATGGTGACAAATAAGACACCAACAGATTCAGAATTGGACATTCTTTATTATGGCATGCATAACAGTTTTGTATTAGTCAACATTATGGAGAGTGAACACTTGAGAAACAGGGAAGAATTAGCGTTACTGTGACATTTTCTCTCAGAAAACTGACTGTTTGGACTACCTAATGAGAGGGTTAAGTACATTGTTTGGGTAGGTGTCCAGTTTGCAAAAGTACTGGAGCCTGGAACATGGGCTTGTTTATTTTTAATTCCTTCAATGTGGCCACTAATCCACTTTGGGAAGAAGAGAATAGATCAGGGGTCGGCCACCTTTTTGTTTCTGCGGGCAGGATAGCATTATAATGAGTGGACTGTGGGCCAGATAAATGCCATAAAAAAGCTTGAAATATAAGAATTATCCTTTTAAATATAACTAGTCATTCAAATGGTTCTTCGGACGATTGGACTCATTGTTTGTGTTATAAACACAACGTTTCGGCCGATCCATTCTTCTGCTTTCATCAGGAGTGTGATGGGGTAAAACGTTGTGTTTACATAAAACTTCTGTTTACTCCATAACATTCAGATTTTACTCCTGTAGAAGGCCGAAGAATGGATCAGCCGAAATGTCGTGTTTACAACACAAACAACAAGAAGGAGTTCAATCGTCCGAAGAACCATTTGAATATTAAGGGGCCATCTCAAAACTATAGAAAACATCTAGTTATATTTTGCCTCAAATCAATGAACACTGGATGCTAGAAGACTGTGCTGAATCTATGATGCATATTAGTCATCAGAGAACTCAATTTAGTTGCAATTTATTTCAATCAAGGCATCTTTTGAATCTATTAAAAGGACTCGAAGAACCTTTAAAACATAAAATGTAAACACAGTATCCCAATATTTGCTTGCGGGTCTGTCAAAATCACTTTGCGGGCCAGATCTGGTCCACGGCCATAGGTTGCCACCCGTTTACTTTTTTGACCACATCTCATAAGGACAGCCCTTGAAGCCACAACTGTTACCAAATGGGTGGAGCAAATTCTTTTGGTTTTCATTTGTACTGCCTGCTGGGCAAAGCAGGTCTTACAGACAACATCTGTGTTCCGCATGATAATGAAGTAGCTTTACAGATAACTTTTTTTTTAATCCTAAAAGAGATCCATCTTATTGAATTCAAATAACAGAGTCAGAGGAAATGTGTGTAATTCTTGGAAAGAGGGTATTCGTATAGTGAAAGCTGTTATTTTTTATTAAATAAAAGAATACATAAGCATTGAAATGTTAGCTCACTTAAATTTTACAATTCATGAATATATATAATTGTCCATCTATCTATCTATATACAAGGGTACATCAACAAGTCTGTTCCCTGTCATGTTACTATTAGCTGAATTTTTATCTGAAATTTTAACTGTATAATAATAATGTTCGATCTATATGATTAATATTCACCACTGAATTAAGTGCATTAACAAAAAAGGAGATTATGTTAAAGAATAAATATCTGCTGTGTAAAATAAATGCTTTTTTCATCATTAGGCTACAGACTTATTGATGTAGCTACGTATATGCATATCTTCTTCCTCTTCCACATTCTCTAGATTTGTTCATATATATATATATATAGAGAGAGAGAGAGAGAAAGAGAGAGAGAAAAAGAGAGAGAGAGAAAGAGAAAGAGAGAGAGAGAGAGAGAGTCTAGAAAGCTTTGTAGCATCAAACACTAGAGATGTTACAAAAAAGGGGGGGTAACAAAATAGTAGTTTTTCTCTTTTTAATATAGACGTTTCATATTTGCATAAGTCTTACAGTCTTAAAATTTCAGGGTGTTACTATGATAAATGTTTTTTAAAACTAAATATCTTTCCTACAGAAATGTTTTTATGTTCTGTTTTGGTTTATTTCATTGTCATGTATGTCAATTTGTCACTAATAACTGTTAATGAGAGATGTTTAGATGGATTTATGTTTTACCCATAATTAGATTTTATACTATAGATATAATTAATTTCTTGTAGGGCTCATCAGTTGTTGCCATGGGACTGTTCGGGGATTGTACATCTATAAATATATTTGCACATCTATCTATCCACGTGTGTGTGTTTGTGTGTATGTGTATCTCAGGCTATCAAATCCCAGCAAGCTGGGCAATGATAGTGAGGTCCTTGGGACATACGTTGTTTTGTGGAGTTTCCTTCTAGGCAGTGGCCATCTAAGACTGAAGAGGCCTGCCTCTCCTAGTTTAGAAATCATCCCAGCTTGCTTGGTCATAACAGTTAACCCCTGGGTTTAAAGGTTTTGGACACCAATGTGCATGCTGCACTCCACCTTAAGCTTCAATGTACAGGCATGAAAGCTTTCTATGCACCAAAAGTCCTCAGTTGGCAGTGAGATGCCATTGAGTGAGTTAGTGTACTGTATGACCATCACATTCACGATGAGTGAGCCTCCCAATTCTTCACATCTCTTGCAGGGTTTTTGGGAAAATATCACCAAGGTCTGTTAGCCTACCTCCCTACAGTACAGATTTGGCTCCCTGTGATTTCTGGATTTTCCCAAAGAGATTTCAGCCCATGGACGAGATTAAGGAGAACATGATGAGGCAGCTGATGGCGATCCCAAAACAGGACTTTTCAGACTGTTTTAAAAAGTGGAAGGGACACAGGGATAAGGATGAGGTCCCAAGGAGAATACTTTGAAGTGGACTAAGGTGCCATTGCCCTAGATATGCTATTTATTTTGTTAATATTAAATGGTTAGATACTTGATGGGAATTTCATCTGTCATTACTGACAATAGACATACTAGCAGTTCTGCTATTGTAGACTTGGGCCAGTGGTGTTAGCAAGCTACTTGGACAGAGTTGCAGTAGATATATATGCATGTTTAAGTGTCTGTTAGGGTTACTCACATCACAAACTTGTCTTGTGCAAAATATCAATAGGTAGAGATCAGTCACTGGTCCCCATCTGTCAATGTTTACAATAGATATAACAGCTGTTTAGCTTTACCGCCAGAGCAGGTGGTAGGTAAAAATGAGAATGTTGACTGCCCATCTGCTCACTCATCAGATTCTTAATCACCGCTACCCACAACAGACCAGTTTAATCACTGTCGCTGGGTTTAGGTTATTCATGTGTTCTGACATTTATATGTATCTATCTATGTATCCTAACCAAATAGACACTTGAAATTTTCCTCAACGAGTAGGGAAAATATTTTTTTTTGTTTTTTGAAAATTCTCCCCCAAATAGGTTTTTAGCAGGGGGTTCAATTTTTTTCTCTATCTTCCATCATGGCCTACCAAAGAAAAGACTATTACCACTATAACTCATGATTGGAAGGGTTCGATTCATGACTTTTCCAAGAGTAGTAGTGTGAAAGTGACATAAGCAGTTGTGACTAGAATTTAAACTTGGTTTATTGATTCTGTTTTCCAAACACCAATTTGTACTATCAAGATGGTAAAACTTTAAAAAGAAATTAAAAGCAAACAAACCCCAAAATAATTAATAATCCGATCGATTAATTTGTGAGGTTTTTAATGAGATGGGGGTATAAAAATATAAACGATAAGAATAAATATTATTATTCATTTTTTCATTGCGTTGTATTTTAATTAACAAGATCTTTAAATATTTACAATGTGGCGGTTGAAAGACTATAAAAATCTTTCAAGTATTTTATTTTAATCTATTCTTATGAAGGAATAAAATTGGTCATTTCCAGTTAAAATGTTCTGTGGATGATGTGAATAAACATTGAAATATTGACAAAATCCATCACTCTTTCTTGTTTGGTAGTCAAACCTTTATTTCCTACAAATATATTTTTAGGAATTACTTTATGTTTAGTTTCAAAATTGTCTGATGAACATACTTTATAAACAAATACACAATTTGTTAATAACCTTTCTTGATACTTACATGACTAAATATGGTGTACAATAGGATATGGGCTATCCGACATTATGATGATAGGAAAAGACAATGTTGAGACTCAAAATAATTTGCAATAATTATCAATTCAAAACAGGGTGACCACGTGGAAGGACCGCACCATTTCTCCAGATACCTTTGATAACGGCCAGATTTTTTGCTGAAACATGTTAGGTAATAAATAATTATTGCAAATTATTTTGAGTTTCCACATTGTCTTTTTCTATCATCATTACTCAATATATATATATATATATATAAAACTGTCTTTTTTTAAAGATTTTATTTTTAATTTTCTTGTATGTTTTTCTAACTTTCAAATTACATAAGCAAAGTTGAATTGTTCTATGTTCAAACATTTATGAAGACATATGATAGACAAACTCTCTCTCACACACAGAGTCGGTTCGAGGCATAAGCAAACAAAGCAGCTGTTTAGGGATCAGTGGCCACTAGAGGGCCTGCAAGAGGTGGTGGTGGTGGGGCTAAATCAAATTCTGCTTAGGGTCCCATAAAGGCAGTTAGGGCCCTGAGATCAAATCCTGTATAGGGCCTCATAAAGGCTTGGGGTGACCTTGCTCTCACATACACAAACATCATATACAGAAATCTGCTTATTATGATTATGGATAATGTTGTCAAACAGTTAGTGTTATCAAAATCAGTTGGTATACTTTATATGAAGTGATCACAATAAGCAGCTTCCTCTATATATCTTTTGCTTAATGTTATCAGGCGGTTATTGTTATCAAAAAGACCCTGTCCCAAAGTGATAACAATAAGCAGCTTCCTCTGTACCTGAATATTTTCAGAAGGTTTTTTATATGCATGTAACTCTTCAAAGAGAATTTGGTTTAATAATTACATCCTTGCATTTTAATAAACATTTCTGTTTTTATCATGAACATTTTTA
>VCCN01004833.1:667020-681890 GCA_006491835.1 Architeuthis dux
TATTAAGTTGCAAATTGGACTGGAAACTGCTTTATTCTCCAACTTAGAGCATTTTAATGGTATTGCGCTAACAAAAATGTTGCTACATGCAAAGTTGTATTGATGCAATAAGTAGACAATTCATGGATCTACACTCCAAGTTAAATAAATACACAACATTCCATCAACTAAATAATCTTTCCTTCTTTTTGTCTAATAATTAGTTTTATATTTTTACCAGCAATGATTGTGTCTTTGTTTAAATTCTTCTTCATTATCTGAGTTAATTGTTTAATGCATTGTCAAGTAATGTGAATGATTTTTATCAATATTTATGCTGCATAATATAAATCAATGATGCTTTGTACTTATGTTATTTGATGCTATATTATTGTAAAATGATAATGTCACATTATTGAGTATAAAGGGAGAAATTTTTCATCAGAATCAAAAGACTGAATCAGGGATTCACATTATATTCAAGTGTAATACTTATTTTTTTTGTACCAACAAGTAACAGCTAGATATAGTGTATGATCCAAATCTTATGCTGCCCTTCTCATAAATTCCCAATCTGCACATACTCACTGCTTTTGATTGGCTAGAACGACTTGCAAAGTTGATTTACTTCTCATGTTATATTTGATATCATTAGTATCATAATCTGTGTTATACATGTAACTTGTGCAATTAACAGTAAAATTGCATATTCGAAAATGAGATACTGGAAACACAAACTCAATATAACTTTGTAATTGGTTTGTTCTGACCTAAATGAGCTGCAAGAAAAATGTTGGTTCCTATCACTGGCAGGGTTGGAGCTAATGAACCTGCCTGAAGGTGTTTCTATGATATTATATGCTCAGTGATTGAATTAAGGCAATTGATAGCTGATAGTTCGCTTGATTGAGCAGGATTTAATTCACTGGATATAAACAGTGTTATATGAGAAGGGAGGAGAAAAAGAAAATGAGAAGGTATAAGCACACGTTTAAATGCAGGCATAAAAAGGTTGATGACATCACACTGCAATCAGTGACTTCTCATCCTCCTCTACCTCCTCAAAATAAGATAACTGATTTATAGGGTGGATGTTATAAGAAATCAGCCTTTAACATGTTCATGTTGAATATTTGAACACTTACATAATGCCATCTATGTTTTTGTTAGAGTTACCATTAGAAATTGCTATATGAGACTAATGATTTATTTTGGTAAATAAAATTGAATTTATTAAATTATAAAGAATGATGCTAATGTGTATCCTCAGTACTGGATTTGTTTTTCTCTCCATAGTGCCATAAATTGAGTGATCACCCAACACTTCCATCTGTAATCAGAAAAATGTGTACAGAGCACAGGTTAATGTTGGCTTCACATCAAGTTGATGAGCATCATATTTACAACATTCTGCCTGTGGCAATAACTACACCAAATACAAAAAGTTTTCAAGTTTTTCAAGGTTGTAACATGTATGCATATGAAGAAAATCCAAAATTTGATCTATATTTCTTTCCAGAGTTGTTTAGACATAGTGCCAGCGTCATGCTTTATCAAAAAACAGATCTAAAAAATGTGGAATCGACATATGTGCATCAGAGGCAATACACAACATGCAACATCAGTGGCAATATGCAACATGGCACAAGACACACATGTGGCAGTAAATGTGTTAATGACTTTAAAAATAACAGCCATCTTTGCACCATAACCAGCTTGTTATTCAAAATGTGGATTTATCTGAGATTTGATATCCCTTATGTAGATGTCACATTTTTTCATTTTGTTGAAAACACAAGTGCATCCTATATGCTGTCAAATATGATGATAAAATATGCAGTATTCTTCAGACGAGATATAAAAGTAGACATTAATATGAACAGTCACTCTGAATAATACATCACTCTTCAAAATTGCAGTGCTGGATTATAGCAATAAAACATGAAGTGCATCAACAGCCTTACTCTCTCGTCTAAATCCTTCATTGTATTGTGCCATTTATAAGAATATGCTGAACTGATTGGCAGTGGAACAGTGCACAAAGAGGGTTTAACATGAAAGTGACAGTAGTGATTATAATCAGAATTTGAACTTGACAATAGCAGACTACTTTAAAATAACTCATGTTGAAAAAAAAAGAACACAGTGAACTTATAAAATACTCTGTGCTTAAAAAATTTAAACTGCCAAGTTTGTTAATAGATCATTGGAGGTATCCTTATTATCCATAAGGTTTTTTAAAAATCTAATTTGTTTTGAACAGCATGTTTAGATAATCATCTACATGTACAACAGAATCTACATTGCCAAATGGATTAATTGGTAGTTTTAATCTATTTAGCATCTAGAATCGATCAAAGTGCTTGTTCATTAGCTTAATTATATCATTTCATTTTGAATGAACTGAAATCAATTTAATTTATGAATCCAGCAGCATGGATTATCAGTTAATCAGAATCTTCTCCAATATGGAATATGAACATTTTTCTTAGATTGTTTATCAGATTACAAGAACTCAGGGTAATTCTTACATTTGAACAAACAATGCCTGAGTTGCAAAGAGTCTATTTTGTAATTATTTTCCACTAAGAAAATGTCCTCTTATATAACACTTTATATTATATAACAACATACAATAGTTAACAAGATCTAGATAATATGAAAAAAACTATCTGGTATATTGTCTCCATAGTTTAAGGTCAAGTTCAATACTCATCTCCAAAGATTTTATTCTCCAAAAACATCACCCAAATAGGCTCCACGCATTTCCCTTCAAAGATCTCACCCAAATAGGTTCCAACGGAATTGCGCCAATGAGTTGGAAAAGGCGCAAAGTTCAAACAGACAAATGATTGCTCAACAATTAATTCAGCAGCAGCAGCTATTTTTCGACCAAGGTAAATGCACCTAAAATTTCATCTCCGTGCAAGCCTACCTATTCGGTACATATTGAGATGACAGACAATTTAAAGTCAGTCTCAGTCCGTTGCCTGGCTGTTGACTCACACACACACGTGTTTTCACCTGCACGCAAGGCATTTCTCACATTCAACAAAGGCAAGCAAGTAAGTCCCTGATTTGACTCACACACATGCCGACACTCATGACGCGACAAGTGTTATTATACATATGCATATACACACACATTTACAACAACTTCTTTTGTTCCATTCAACTAATGAACACTAAATATTATGAATACCATAACTCTCGATGCATCACAATTCTTCATTCTTTCATTCATTGTTATTATTCTATGAATAAATTATATATGTTACATACACATTCCTTTACTCATTTATTTTGTTGAACTTTGAACAAGAACGCACTCTTCTGATAACGTAACCTTTGAAATTATAATTGTAGACAGATATATGTTCTGCCATATAATCGTCTACAGTATGGTGACTCTACACACATATCGGTTCCCAACATGATAAAGAAAAATGCTTGATTTTAATGTCCTCTTTTGTCTGAATTTCTGAGATGTGGAATTATTATTATTATAAACTAAGTTACTCAGACTAATGTCCTCATCTTTGTTGTTATAATCACAACATTTTGGCCATTGTATCACTTGAAGATGTCTTACGGACAAATGCATATCAGGCCAGTGTAAATCCCAATGCTGTGTGGATTTTTTGCTTAGCTAAGAAAAATTGGAGAGCAGCCCCATATATTAAAAAAATATGGAATTGTTACAAGTATTACTGTCTTATCAATATGGAATTGTCTGTGTTACGTGTATTGCTGTGAATGGGTTGGTTCAATCATTATATCTGCACCCATTTCTTTTCTGTTAGTTACCATTTGCTGATCTGCACAATTAAGATAAAAGAATCCTTCCTCTATCCATACTGATTGAAGAAGGCCATATTGGCTGAAACGTTGTGTAAACAACAAAAGCAACAAAAAGAATGAGTTCAATAATCTAAACAACTCTGGAAAGAAATAGATTAATTTTTTGATTTTCTTCATATGCATACATGTTACGAACTTGAAAACTTTTCCTATTTTGTGTAGTTAGTGCCACAGGCACAGTATTGTAAATATGATGCTCATCAACTTGATGAAACTAACATTAACCTGTGCCCTGTACACATTTTTCTGATTACAGGTGTAAGTGTTAGGTGATCACTCACTCTACTGGTTGGGAGATGCCAAAGTAAGCGATAAGCAGATATGAAACTAAATGAAGAGAGAAAAGCCAGCACACAGCCTACAATGTTTTCTATGCAAAAATAATAACTGCAGTGGTATGCATCATTAGCCACATATCTCGGTAGAACAATTCTGTCTTTTCTTTTAGAGTAGGATGCAAAAAATGTTTATTTTTGAATGAGGTCATAGAAGAAAACTGACATCAACAACCCAATTTGTTCCTACACTAATACAATAAATATTACCCTCTTGTCTCTCTTATTATGATGATAATGACATCTGTTGAAACAAGTTCCTAACTTATTCGATGATTCTTTTCACTATTCTAACCTTTTGATGTTTTTTGATGATTTTTCGTTACAGCACTTCAGCAGGTTCATTCTTCAACCTTCCTCGGGTGAAGTGCCAAGTTTTTTATAGGTCAATTAGTGACATTGCCTTGTGGAATGCTGCCAATGGCTTGTGTTGTTTTTCTGGATTATGTACCCATTTGCTTGTGTTGGTTTGGCAAGTGGTTTTTTTTATTACTGATTTCCAAATGGCATTAATTTGCACACTTAGCTTACTCATAGTATTTTCTTATAATACCATATGTGCTGATTCCTTTACTTTCTGTATTTTCCTAGGGATAAGTTGGTAAATTATAATAACTCCACAGAAGATAAAGATTGTGACCTCCCTTTTACTTTCATTTATAATCTGCTATACCTGATTTTGTGGTCTCTTCTTTTTGTGTTAATCAAATGTAGACTTGCAAGTATATTTTTTGCAGTTTATTTTAATCCTTTATGTAAGGTTATTATAATGACAGATATTAACAGATTCAAAATGCAAACAAAAGATGTACTCACACAGATCCTTTATTCATACATATTTACAATGACCGCAGTCAATGACACACGTGTGTCTTCTCGATCTCCTAAAACCAACATGGCAACTCGGCCACCAGCATCTTACCGGATGTCGTAAGCACTCTCCTGCCTAAGGGGAATAACTCACAATACTTACTTAACACTTTATGTTTTATAAATGTTTGGTTGCTCAAGTTTTTGAATATGCTAAACAATATTATAACTGAATTATGTGGGGTGACCCCAAGTTTGCCATAAAGCCTTATTCAATAGTCTCAATTAAATGGTTTGTTAAAGTAACATGTAGCATAAAGGGAGACTTTTGGCCATTCATGGCTAGAGACTTTGAATAATAAGTATAAGCCTAGTTCCTAGGGACCTGTCTCCAAGGAAGTACCTCCCCATTGCACTAAAGGGGTATAATCAGAGTGCATGCCGATTTCAACAAAAGCCAATGGATCTGTAACATTTCTGGATGCTCCTATAATTCGGAAATGTATGGGTCCCCACTTTCAAAATGACTATGTGGCACATTTTGCTCATATGGGGATGCAGATAAATAAAAACTACAATCAGTACTTCTAGTCTCAGAATAAATAGCAAACCATAACTAGCTTAAACTCATTTACCATCAAACAATTTATGAACAAATTCAATGTATTAATATCTGCGTGCTGCTTTATTCTTAAATTCTCATTAGTAAAGAAGACAAGGTGTTGATTTAGATACTTTAAAAGTATGTTAATATAAGTTTTATTCTATTGCGTGGTTTTTAGTTAAATGAGTAAGTAATATGAGTCCCAGGTTCAGCATGGAAAACTGAAACTAGCTCCAGCTTGGATATCTGGACTTGTCTCTTGGGACAAAAAATGCCAATAAAACACTGACCGAATTATATGTTTTATGTATAAATTCCTGGATTTTATCAACATTAGCTTTGGTGGTATTTTTACTAATTTTTGGAGTGTGTCACAAACTTAACAAGTTTTAATTTCTTAAAGTTATCCAGCAATCAAACATTAAATTGCTTATTGCACAATGGCTTTTAATATAGATTTTTCAAGGCTTTAGTCAAAACACATCTCTCATCCATTACAGCCTGTATAAAAACAGATCTGGTTGGTTACTCAATAGAAACTGTCATATGACCAATGCCTTTTGGCAGCATGCTGTGTTGGGGATTATCAATTGAAAAATTGGGAACAGGAGTGAGTAATGAATAAGTTACTTCTCTCGCCTTTTGTTGGGTAGTGATCACTAAAAAAGTCTGAATTTTCAACAAAAAAAAACAAGCAGACACAAACTAAGGGATCAATTTAGCATAAACCTACATTGTAAATTGAACACCATTAAAAACCTATTTGGGGGGGGGGTTAAAAAACGTTTTTACAAGACATAATAAGGAGTAAATGTTGAAATTTTCAACCCTCTACATACATACATAGCCAGCCGGACCAACTCAAAAACTGAAGAAACCTATTTTGACAGTTTGGCTGACAGTTTCTAATAATATAATCAATAACATCTATGTTTTATAAATATCAAATATAAAGTTAGAAAGAAAAAAGAAAATCTACATATCTCTCATCAAAGTAATTGATATCAATCTAAAAAACACAAAATAAAATCTACACTATTAAAAACTGTAAATGTTATTAAAATGCAAATTACATCCAATTTACAAAAGTAACAACTTGGAACAAAGAATATAAGACAGACAGTGCATAATCAGTAAGAGGTCAAGTTATATATGAGGTGTTACCCAAAGGTTTGTAGGGCTTGAGGTCAAAGATGGCTTTTTCAAAGAAAGAAATAACTGGTTAGTCACTCAATAGAAACCTTCACATGACCAACGTCTTTTGGCAGCATGCTGTGTTGGGGGTGATCAATCAAAAAATTGTAAAAAGGACTGATCAATGAATAGATCACTTCTATCACCTTTTGTTGGTTGGTGATCACACAAAGTCTGAATTTTAAAAAAAACAAGCGTGGAAGCTTCAGGACACAAACTAAGGGACCAATTTAGCATAAACTCACATTGCAAATTGAACCCTCCACTAAAAACCTATTGGGGGATTTTCAAAAAACAAAATCTTTTGTCTAGACATAATAAAGAGTAAATATATTAAATTTTTAGTCATGTAGCTCCATTGATGCTGCCTGTACAGCAACATATATAGATAGCCAGACACACTTGAAAACTGAAGAAACCTATGGTGACAGTTTTGGTTGCTGGTTTCTAATAGAAAATGAGTTTATTTCAAGGTGGAGTGATTTTTCGAGATGTGTGAAATGTCTAGTGAGACATGGGCAATGCTGGGTAGCTTGACTGTATGATCAATCTGTTCAAATTCCAAAAAATCTTTATAGCACCTCATATATAAAGGACTAGCAGAATTACCTGGCCTTGCCCAGGTTTATAAATATCTAAAATAAATAGAATCACAGGAGTTCACTATACTTTGTATCAATTGTTTTAAAAAGATGCTGACAATATTCACTTTAACCGAGGATGTTTATTCAATCACAATTGTTGCATCCAAGCAATTAAGAAAATAGTTCTATTTTAACCTTTATAAAAACTTGCAAAATCAAATATAGGACCCAAAATTATATTGGTGGAGTAAATATTAAAATATTTGAATAATTTAAAAAATATAAAATATTTTTTATTAAATATGTGGATATAATAATAGAAAACTCACATGGAATATTTAAAATGATACTTTAAAAAAAGTATATATTAAAACAAAAATTATGAAATGTAAGTGTTGAAATGTATTATGATATTATTAGGCAATAAAGATGAAAATATATATTTATCTGTTAAAAGTTTAAAATATGCATTTTGCATATTTTATTTGCCAAAGTAAAAGTTTAGAAGAAGCTATGGATATAAGTGAGCAAGCCCCCATCCCGCCAAATTGGGACAAAAAAGTGTAAAATTTCAGGCAAATCAGTGTAATTCCCCCTCCTTAACCAAAGAGTTCCCATATGCCCATGGCTATGAATAAAACATTTGCCAAAATATGAAAAATATTTCAAAAAGGAAAAAAAAATATCTTTGCATATATAAAAACCCTTTTAATGAGAAAGTTAAAAAAAATAGATAAAAGTGATAATTTTGGTGTTTTTTTACTGATAATTAGTTTGCTATGAATCAGTGATTAACTTTACAAACAACCCTTGAACCATAAATTTCATCTAAGTGATTCTCTAAACAAGTCAGTAAATCTTGTGTGAATCTAATCTTTTGAACCACTGAGGAATGCTGGAATCAGCAGCAGATACTTAGACTATGAGATAAACAAGAGAGAGAGAGGTAAAGAGTGAGAGATAGGATGTTTGAGAGAGAGTGAGAGAAAGAAAGAAGATCCATAGAAAGTTTGTTTTTTTTGGTTTTATCACCGGCAATAGAAACTTTGAATTAACTTTGTCATTATTGGTTCTGTTAATTTTTCTGTTTTTCTTGTCTGGCTTCTGTTTTTGTAGAAAGCACAAAATACAGCCTCGTTATTGTTTGCTATATGGACATCTGCCGTACAAGCACAATAGAATTGTACATCAAACATGTTTTTTTTAAAAGTCGATTCTAGATTCTTAATGTTGTATTACATGAATAAAAAGATTTTCTTTTTTATCTTTTTTGTCTAAAATGTCTACTCAAAAGAAAAATCAATCATATATTGATCATATAAATATCAAAATGAATTGACAAAAAAATTGATTCAATAAAATATATTTAAGCATTATTTAATTCTTCAATATTTTTCTCACTGTTAATACTGAGAGATAGACTAACAATACTTTATATACCATATATACCAGTACATAAGACAGAAAATAAAATAAAAATGATCTATATATTACACTGCATCCAATGCACTGGTATTATGACTATAGGGCTGTCTACCAAAGCTTGATATGGACAGTTATGGGGCTTGGATGAGTTGCAGTTAGTGGTAATCCTCTAAATACCCTTGGAAATCATACCTATTATCGTTTGGCATATACAGTATTCATGTTTTTCTGCAACAAGTTCAACAGCTTCTAGAAAAAAAGGTTTCTTTCTGAGAGACATATCTACACATGCGGGACAAATTATTATTATAAAAGGGAGATGTTAATTTTCTCTGTAATGAACATTTTCAATCTGGAATGGGCACATCTCCAACAGCTAAGAGCTATTCAAAGAAAACCAACAACTTATAGAAAATAAACTAAACAAGATTCATAGAAAATCTACTTAAAAACAAACAAGTATACGTCATTGTATAGCCAAATTAATGAGCATATAAATAAACTGATGCCAGCTGAATTGAAATCGATAAAAGATCATTAAAAACATATTTTTAGAAGGAAAGATACACTTTTGCTTGGCAACTTTTATAAGAATTGTCCTGATGCACATATTAGAAACCGTCAACCAAAATTGTCAACTTAGGTTTCTTCAGTTTTTATGTTGGTCCGGCTGGCTGGCTATTTATGTATGCATCATGCATACAGGCTGTACCAATTGAGCTAGAGGGATGAAAATTTCAATATTTTCTCTTTATGTCTAGAAAAAGTTTTTTGTTTTTTGAAAATTCCCCCATACTAGGTTTTAAGCGGGGTGGGCAGGGTTCAATTTGCAATGTAAGTTTATGCTAAATTGATCCCTTAGTTTGTATTCGGCAGCATTCATGTTTGATTTTTTTAAAAATTCAGACTTTTTTTTAGAGATCACTGCCCAACAAAAGGTGAGAGAAGTAATTTATTCATTGATAAGCCCTTTTTCCAATTTTTTAATTGATCACCCCTAACATGACATGCTGCCAAAAGACATTGGTCACGTGATGGTTTCTACTGAGTGACTAACCAGACTTGTCTTTGATATTAAATCTGTAAAACCATTAAATACCCAGTTGTGAATAGCAATGCTCAAATATATCCTAAATTCAGTATTTTCAATCATAAAATATTGCTTTTCTAATCTGTTACAACAAATAAGCTCTGCTGTGAATATCAAAAAATATTTTGCCATTTAAATATATCTCCATTGAAAGGTTTTTCAAACAATAAAATATAGATTAACATCTGATTTATTGGTAACATTGTAGACAGGTAAATTTTGATAATACAAAAATAAAACTAAAGTATTTTTATTATCTAAACCTCTTTTGTCTGAAGTTATTTTCTACTGCGAAGCAGCAAACACAGGACTGACAATACTGAAAACTGAAAATAAATTTAATGCATTTAAATTTTAATTAATGGATTGATTTATCATCTTTCTCTGTTTACGGTCTAGTCCCAAAATATTGGCTGGCCTTTTTATCTCTGACACATTTCAATTACTTATAACTTCAATAATATCTTATTATAATTCACCAAACGTCTGTCCATATGTGACAGCCTACCACAAAAACCATACAAAAAAATTAGATTTTGAAAATCACCCCCCACCCCCATTTCTTTTTTTGGGGGGGGGGGGGTGTCTATTTACAATGTGAATTGATCCTAAAATGGGCATTTTTTTTGTCCTCACTTTTTTAGCTGCTGCTGCTGCTGATGAAAAACTGCTTAATCGCAAAGCATAGTGGGAACTTTGTATCGTTCATAGAGAGGAGTGGAGAATAAAAGGGAGGTATCTTGCTAACAGTGGGTACTTTGGTATTGTTCAGCGAGAGGGGCTGATTGATTGATTGTCACATCGACCCTTGGTGGGTCATTTAGTGCCGAATTCAGTAAGGGGGGGTTACCCCATGTCCCTGTGACTAGAGACTTGAGGGGGAAGAATCCAAAATCCCTGTCACTGAGGCAGATGCCACGAGGACCGGGATAAAGGGCCCCCCCTTTATCCCGGTCCTCGTGCGTGGATATCCGAAAAGCGTCTCAGGACGAATCCTGAGCATGCTAATGGTGATTGCATCCTGACCTGCTGGCCAAGATATCCTGTGCAACTTCTCCCAAGACGATACCCGAGCATGCCACAAGGAGCCCTGAAGGGCCATGGTTCTCTGAGCTTCGAGGCTATGGCGGTTTCAAAGAACAGATACTACACTTTGATCTTAGCTGAGAGGGGCTGAGAGTAAGTCACAAATATCACTTCTTAAAACAAATTAAATTAAACACTATCTGATTCCCATATATCTATCTATTTTATTAATTTTTTTTTTTTGGGGGGGGGGTATTTAGTCTAATTCGGGTTAAATAACACACATTAGAGGTGTTATTAAATAGTAAAAAAAAATCTTTATGGAACTTTGTCAGCTCCATTTTTAATTATAGGTTTTTATGTGATCATCTGAATATTCAATAACTTGCTCTTTGTACAAACGTAAAATATATCTTCATCAATTGGAGGTTTGAACCTGTAAGAGAAAATTAATAAAGTTTCAGGAAAATCTAAGATAAAAAATTCTTGTATCCATGTATAAAACATTTTTATCAGACAAGTGCAGAGTTCAACCCGATGTGGCTTCCACTTCTAAACAGACCTAAACCCAACAAGACAAAGATACAGAAACACCCAGGCCCTGCATTATAAGGGTTACCCCCTTTAAAAATAAAAACTGTTTACCCCATCACACTCGGATTTTACACCTGAAGAAGGCCGAAGAATGGATCATGTTTACAACACAAACAAGGAGTTCAATTGTCCAAAGAACCATTTGAATATTAATGACCCTTCTCAAAACTATAAAAAATATTAATTTTATTGTCAAACTCCAGTCCAAGTCTGGAGTTGACTTTGTTTTTCTACCATAACAACAACAAGAACAATCCTCACCTAATATAGGGGAGTAAACTCTTCACTGTTTGTCTGTACCATCACGTTAAACCAAACTGATATGTAAAATTAACATTCCCCTACTGGGATTTAAAATCACCACCAACTGATTGGTAGGTTACCCTCTTACCAACTGAGCTAAATTGACTTACATATTTACAAAAATGTATGTTAGAAATACACAAGGGCTTATTTCATTCTAATAAATAAATACATTTATAAAATTAACATTTCCTTACTGTGATTTGAAATTATGTCCAAGTGATTGGTAGCCGACTCTCTTACCAACTGAACCAAACTGACAAGTCTTACATATCTGCAAATTTATTGATTATATATACAATACAACAGTTGCAGTAATCATCTTCAGTCGGAATAGAAGTAGGAGTGGAGTTTGACACTACAGCAGCCAGGCTTGTCTAACTTATCAAAGTTATAAGTAATTGAAAAGTTTCAGAGATAAATAGGCCACCTGGTCAAACCGTAGAATGAGAGATTGTTTAACAAGACTCCAAATCAGCAAATGTATTGTCAATTCTCACCAATAAATATGCATAAAACATATGAAATGCCCAGCTCTAGTTAACTAACTGCTATTTATTTATTTATTTCAACTCATGCATGTGTTAACGACTAACAAAGGAATGTCCAGAAACAATATCCAATTGCAATAACAATCTAATGATATTACTAATTGCTTGACAGCAAACAACTTCACCCTCTGTAAGTGGTCAGTGTAAATTCTCGGATAGAAATATCAATTCTTCCATTTAGCATATTAGTGGTATGGTGTGAGATTGATTTATATTCTAGGAGTCTGGGTGAGAATTCCTCTCCTCTGTGCAGTTTGTTCATTACCTAGAGTAGTGGCAGAGCACAACAAATACAGGGTATTAAGAAAGAAAAAGACGGCCTACTTCTGGCTCGATAGACAATGGAATGACACTGAAGTGAGCTCTCCAGGGCACAAGACTAGGCAATGTGAAGGGAGATTCTGAAATGCCCAGCTCGGCCTTGCTAATGTAGTCCAAAGGAGGATGGCGCGTTTAGCATCAGGTTGCACAAAATGTACAGAAATGATTGTATTTTAGGGTTTTTCCCTTTTTTTCAAAAATTGTGATGGCTGAGTTTGTGTATTTAACCAATTTCCATTTATTCCAGGATTCAAACTATTTTTAAATGGAATGGTTAATGAAAATAGGTATTTATCCAAATAAGTGTATCGATTACCATGGGTGTCTGCTGAGGGGGGAAAACAGGGAATTTGGCCAGGGGTGTTTGAAAGTTAGAACCTTATAGTCAATAAAGGATAATAGTGCAGTACAATTGTTTTATATAACCCTACATTAATGTTCTGATATAAGAAGACAATTATTATTCACTGGTGCTTGATCCATTGTGTTGCCCTAGGGTCAAATCATGTGTCTCCGTCAATGGCCAAGTTCATCATTTGACATCTGGATCCTATAATCTGCACAAACTATTAAGGACTAGCATTCCAAGGGAATTATGAATCACCGCCACCCATATATACTGGGCTGTGATCACTAAAAAATGTCTGAATTTTCAAAAAACAAGCGGGCACAAACTAGTGACCAATTTAGCATAAACTTACATTGAAAATTGAGCCCCCCCACTAGAACCCTATTTTGGAGAGGAATTTTCAAAAAACAAAACAAAACATTTTCCCTACTCATTGAGGGGAGTGTGTGTGCAAAATTTCAAGTTTCTACTATGAACGGTTAGGGCTGGGTGAAGTCCGAATAAATAGATAGATAGATACATATAAATGTGTGAACACATGAATAACCTAAACCATTGGTAGCAGTGATCAATAAATTATTTCTACTTTGTTGACTTATCCTAGGCAGAGCACATAGACACTCTGATCCTAGGCAGAAGTGTGGATCGATACGTAAATAAGCCTGTCATTTTTTACGGGTACTATGCTAGTATTTAAATAGTATACTTATATACACTCCCTATCTCTATTCATATATACATATAAGCATCTTACCCATGCCGTTCAACTTCAAGTTAAATAGATAATATTGATTTAAAGCGTGTGGGAAGACTGCTAGTCTCATGCTCATCCTCATTGGTTCCGAATATTCTCTAAAAAGCTACACACAGAAACTCAACCAAATGCTGGAGTTTCTTGCCACAACTACAAAAAGGTGTTGTGAAAACCAGCACGTGATTTTATCAGCATGTTGGGGGTGATCAATTAAAAAATTGGAAAAAGGGGTGATCAATAAATAAGTTATTTCTCTCACCTTTTGTTGGGCAGTGATCACTAAGAAAAAAATCTGAATTTTTAAAAAAAACAAGTGTGATCGCTGCCGGACACAAACTAAGATCTATTTAGCAGAAACTTGCATTTCAAATTGAACCCACCACTAAAAACCTATTTAGAGGGGAATTTTCAAAACAAAAAAAAATTTTCTTGAGATAATAAGGAGTAAATATATAAATTTTCAGCCATCTAGCTCTATATATACATACATAGCCAGTCAGACCAGCTTAAAAACTGAAGAAAGTTTTGGTGACAGTTTTGGTTGATGGTTTCTAATACATTTTGTGATGGAGGTAAACATTCTAGGAGGCACCTCTAGAAAAAGTACAGATCATTATTGGTTGATAGCTATGCAGATTGGAGTGTTCCTATGGATTTAGAATATCATCTTGACTTTCCAACTGAGATCATATTAATCACTCAGTGTCGTCACCTTGTCATCGGGTCAGTTGATTCGAAAAAAGTTCACATCATTGAATTTATGGTTCCTCTTGAGGAAAATGTTGACTGGGCTTATGAACATAAGCTGGAAAAATATGAAAATCTGTACAGGAGACATGGCTGGATAGCAAGTGTATTTCCTATTGGGGTAGGATGTTGGAAATTTATCACTAACTTGACTTCAGTATAACTCCCTAGATTTTGGGTGTTTGGATTGGAAGTGGGGTGATCTATAAGGGGGTGCATTTGCTATGAAAATTCCATGTTGTGTCAAAAAAAAGAAGAAAGAAGCCTGGTGATATCAAGGTGGTTGTGGGACACCTGGGGTTAGTGGCAATGATGTTTACGCCCTGAAACCATATTTTACTCC
>VCCN01004833.1:704154-718910 GCA_006491835.1 Architeuthis dux
TCTTCCTCAAAGAAAGAAAAAGTTGATAGAAAAATGAGGTCATCATTTCCTAGCAGAGTGATTTTGAGAGAGGTGTGAAATGTCTGTCGAGAGAGGGGAAAGCTTCAAGCTTCAAACTCCTTTGAACAGAATCCCTTATCTTATTCAGATATTTTTTTACCAACTTTTGGCTCCTCTTTTATTTGAAGAAATCCAAGTAACAAGGATTCATGCTACACTTACAATAAAATCATATAATGAAACTATGTCAATCAAATCTGTGAGTTGATCTGATTGGACGTTATAGTGGAAGTCAGCAAAAAGAATTGGGAACAAGACAGGGATTTTTTTCTTGACACATTTGAGGAAGGCAAGAGTGTGTAACCGGCTAAACAGAGTTGCTGAAACAACAAAGATGAGGATACTAGTCTAAATAATTCATGGAATACTTTTCACATACATCATCTTGTAATGCACCTGGATACAGCATCAGTGATCTTTCCTGGAGTCATTTGGTGTTTCGGGTTTTTCAACAATCAGACACACTCAGCCAGGGTTGATCAACATTATGTACTTGTAGCAATAAATACATATATTTGTGTGTTTGTTTGAAAAGTTTTCTCTTGCTAGTCTTATCAGTTAGCAAATGAAAATGTCAACAGCATTTCCCCTGAAATGAACATATGAGGTCTGTCTGGAAAAGTATCCAGTCATTTAATATTAACAAAAAATAGCCTACCAAGGCAACCGTGCCTTAATCCACTGCAAAATACTCTCCTTGGGCCTTACAAACTTATCTCAGTGTCTCTTCTACTTTTGAAAACAGTTTGAAAAGTCCACTTCCAGGATTGCATTCCCATTGCATTCTCCTTAATTTCATTCACAGTCTGAAATCTCTTTGGGAAAAGCTAGAAGTCGCAGGGAGCCAAATTTAATATTAATGAAAAAGAAATAGCCTACCTAGGGCAATAACGCCTTAGTCCCCTTCAAAGTACTCCCTTTGGGATGTCACACACTTCAAAACAGTTTGCAAAGTCTTCTTTCAGGATTTCCATCAGCTGCCTCATCCCGTTCTCCTGAATCTCGTCCAGTCTGAAATCTCTTTGGGAAAAGCTAGAAGTTGCAGGGAGCTAAATCTGGACTGTAGGGGTGCTGATAGACCTGGGTTATACAATGTTTTGCCAAAAAACCCTGCACGAAACATGAAGAATGGACACGCTCGACCATTGTGAACGTGACAGTCACACAGTAAAAAATCTCACTCAATGGCATCTCACTGCCGACTGATTAACCCCATGGGAGAGTGTCGGTTTACACATGTGCAGGAAGGTTCCTTCTGATTGGCTGTCAAGTTAGATCAAGGCTGCTCGGTATATAGAAAATGGCTCTGGTATTTTCAAGACAAACCTCATCAATTAATTTTGTTTCTGGGTTTAAACAAGTTAAAGACATTTACTAAGCTTAGCTTAGTCTGACACAAATCCACAAACATGGGTCACTCAGAATCAAAGACACTGGTTTAGTAACTAAATAAAATATTAGTCTGTTATAGCCTGACAATATGTGTATCAGTAATTTCTGACACATTTCCTTAGCTATTTCTCATACTGATAAATGAGTAGACATCAATATAGATGTACGTGTGATTTGTTATATAGTGAGAATATTACATAGATTTGAGTATTCAATGATTGTTCCCCCTAGTAGTTATTTCCCCTTATGATTGAATCATACAGGAAATTAGGTTTGAAAGAAGCCGATACTTTTTACCTTCCCAACAAGCTGCATCTCTTCACCCACCATCATTGAGATGTTTCTTGCATTTGGGGGTCAGGTATTTCATGGGGTAAGCAGCGGCAGTCACACAATTTTAAAAGCACTTTCTTGATCCTGTCCTCTTTTTTTCTCAAGTTGGGGTCTTGGAAGAATTTTCATAGCACTTCAATGGTTTGCTAGAGGCAAGTCAGTTGGTTTACTGCTTGGAACCCCAGCAGAGAAAAACTAGAATTAGTACCATATTAGTGTCAATATTTGGGAAGATTGTGCCATTTGGTGATAAGTATTTGAACAAGGAGAAAGATTGAGGGAGAAAGGCTGATATACATCTCAATAATCAAAATCAGTATAATACATGCTACTAGAACCCCTTTTTCTTCACTAAGCATGTATTTTATTAATTTAAAAAGGCTGCTCTGATGACCAGATAATGTGCCTAGGTAGTAGTACTGAATTTACGATCACTACATAATAAATTGTTTTAAAAAATTCAAGTTAATTATAATGTTGCTGTCTTGCTGTCTCTAATGGATATGATATAATTTTGAATTGAGCTGTATATGGTGGTTACTATCTTCATGAAGCCCCCCAAAGAAACAGAAAATCCTTGCAATTTTTACAAGGGTTTTCATATCTATATGCTCGGATAGTGTAATGGTTTAGTCTGGTCCTGGGTATGAGTGAAGGGTGTGGAAAAACGACAAATTTTCCTGTGCACTCAGCAGCTAACTGAGTACACTCTAAGCAGCATGATTAGGGTGCAGGTATCCCTTCGATGGACTTGCACCCTGCTGAGGAGGTGGTCATAAAAACTTGTACGAATAAAGTCCCGGTCTCGACCAGACTTGAAACTAAGCTGACGCATGCAACAGAGACCGGGACTTTGTCACTGGCCTCCATACTCCATTGGGAGTTGTTTCTTAAGAGACAGGATACTTTTTCTTTTCATATCTATAAATAAACTATTTTCACTATGTAGTAGTATTGTTTCTTTGAATTTTATGTATTTAGAGGCGAGAAGGTTTTGTAAAAGTTTGCTGTCAGCATCTATGTTATGCAGCAAAGATTATCAGGAAAGAAGATAAAGTTCTCATTTTCTGTATCGTTTTTGTCATTTAGCTGACAGAAATAATAGTTATAATTATGAATCAAGGAGATATTCTTGAAAGGAAAGCATATTTTTCTGTATACCATCTTACTATCAGATGTAATGGTTTGATTTTTTTTTTTAAACCTTGAAAAACATGTTATAAAATCAGCTTTCCCTTCAATTTTACAATATAAAAAAATAAGAAAAAAATAAATTGTTAAAAATAAATAATCATGTGTGATTTTTACCATTGACTTTATCTATTGAAAATATGTTTGAACTTTTACTTGTTTACTTTGGAGAAAATAACCTTTGGTTCCAAGAGTCAGTAGGATTCTGTTTCTTTGACATATGGCCATGTTGACAAGATATAAAGAAAATAACTGATTCATCCAAAGTCTATTTGGAAAATTTGCTAACTACCTTTTGACTTTTTTCACTCACAGTTCAATTCTTTGTGAAAACAGAAGATCAAAAAAGCAGAACTTCTGGTGGAGACCAACTTCTTTCCTACTGATAATTAATACCTTCCAACTCTAAACATGTTGGTCTCTATTGAAATATCAGGTTCATTCTCAGAGAAAAAAAAATACTACCCAGAAAATGCTAGGAATGTCAAATTTTTATCCAGGCTTATCCAAGATTTTAATTTATTTAAAGAACAATTTTACAGTTTTTATTTTTTTTCCCAATGATAGACAATGTACTTAATATGTTCACTGCCACTTGATGCACATATGTTGCATATTGCCTCGGATGCACATGTGCATTCATTCCATGGTTTTATTCAAGGCAATAAAAATTGCTTGGCAACACACTAGACTAGTACTGAGCAGAGAACATGCTTATTTTGTTGCGCTATCCAAGGTAGCAGTGAATGTGATAAGAGTGGAGCAGTATCATGTTTAAATTCCAATTCTGGTTTCACATCCTACCGTAATTCACCAAATGTCTGTCTATCTGTCTGTCTCTGTGATAGCAGAACTCAAGAACCACAAAACATATCCATGTGAAGTTTTTGGTGTGTAC
This sequence comes from Architeuthis dux, assembly GCA_006491835.1. Taxonomy (NCBI): domain Eukaryota; kingdom Metazoa; phylum Mollusca; class Cephalopoda; order Oegopsida; family Architeuthidae; genus Architeuthis; species Architeuthis dux. The sequence continues at coordinate 708,029 of VCCN01004833.1, forward strand.
TAATGGGACTTCTAGACATGTTATTAGCTAGTTAGTTTTTGAGAATTCTCCAAAAATTAATAGTGTGGGGTCTGCATTCACGCTCTTCTTGATAATAATGATCTGATTTCCATCTATCGTAATAATACTGAAAGTCTTATTACATTTATCTGTATGCAACCACTAAGTGGCCAAAATTGTGCATTGTAGCCAGATGTATTGAATTAAGATACCTCTAAAAAAAACAAAACAGTTTTGTTCTCTTATTGATGCCAAAGGCCCCATTTAGGCCTTCCAAAGGAACTAGCTGAAAAATCATGCCCGAAGCGCGGGTTTTCAGCTGGTAGATAAAATTTCTTAATCACAACCTTTGAAAATATTGAGAATCTCTGACATCAAAACTAAGGTTGGTGAATCTCTATAGCAGAAGTGCACTCACTCAGTTGTAACAGATTATTGTGATAACATGTGTACAACTGAGATCAACTAAAAAAAGTTTTCTTAAGGAATCACAGGATGATTAACAGTAAACTCAGCATTTAAGTTAAGATTAATTAATTTTTCAACAAATATAAAAGAACACTGAATTTCATGAACACAAAGAGTTATCTGATAAAATAGCATGCTAACTACTGCATTATGAACAAGAGACCATTCCATATAATCTTTGAAGTTTTTCGATGAACAAACAACTTTTAACGAAAACATTGGAAACGTAGATAATTTATGTTGATCTTTGATGGATTTAGTTTTATAATATTTGAAACTTAAAAGAAACGCAAAAAGAACTAACATTCAAAGGGAAATTGTGAATCACTGCTACCCATATATGCTTTGTTGGGATGATCAATTAAAAAGGCTGTGATCATTAAAAGATGTATGAATTTTCAAAAAACAAGTGGGCACAAACTAGTGACCAATTTAGCATAAGCTTACATTGAAAATTGAATCCCCCAATAAAAACCCTATTTTGGAGCGGAGTTTTCAAAAAACCAAAAAAGCATTTTCCCATCTCATTTCAAGTTTTTACTATGAATAGTTAGGGCTGGGTGAAGTCCAGATGAATAGATAGATAAAATTGAACCCCCTCTAAAAACCTATTGGGGGGGGGGGGGGGTCAAAAGAAAAAAAACAACATTTTTCCCATTCATTGAGGAAAGTGTGTGTACACAATTTCAAGTTTCTACTATAAATGGTGAGGGCTGGGTGAAGTCTGAAGTCTGGATACATAGATAGATAGATAGATACATACATACATACATATAAATGTGTGAACACATGAATAACCTAAACCTTTGCTAGCAGTGATTAAAAATCTGCTAAATTGTGTCCATTTCTTTTAATATAATGTTTATTTTTATTAATATTGGTACATTTAACTACTTTATATGCCGGACTATAAGACGCATGATTTATAAGTGTATTTGGAGGACTACTGCTCACAGCAACTTTCCCACACACAATAACTGTCCATATCAAGCTTTAGTAGATGGGCATCCTAGTCATAATACTAGCATATTGGATGTAGTGTAATATTTGCTTATATTTCTTTTTAAAGTAAATGTCCATATTATATACCGGGATATACAGTATTTTTTATTACTTCTTTGTACACTTAATTAGTTTCTTTTCTAATAAAAATCGTTTCATACAAATTCAAATATATCTGTGAATTTTTTAACTGGGAATAACTAGTAGAAAATAATGTTCAGTTTTTAGAAAAAAAATGTAAAAAATAAACAAATACTTTCTTATTCTTTCCATTACTGAAATTGAAAAAAGGTCAAAGTGAAACCCTAACTTATCAGGATACCATAATGGTTTAATGACACAATACCCAAAAGAGAATCATCAGTGATTTAGACTTTTGATAGATAACTGACTAATGAATAATTTTGTTTGGACAATTGAACTCTTTCTTTAGCTTTCTACCCACAGCTCCCTGTGGTGAAGGTAATAGGAAGTTGTTTTTACAGATTAATACAGGAAAAAGAAAAATATTTATATCTCGTTAATTTGACCCCTGCTGACTTTTGTAGCAAACAGAAAATAAATGTTTGGTGACTGTTGTGGGAAAAAGGTTAATTTAATTAGAGTTCATTTTTATTGAATTTTGATACATGAAACCAAATACTGCATTTTGTTAGATATAAACAAAAAGACAGTGTCATTTGGATTCTGATCTATTTCTGAATGCTTAATATGATTTGTTAAGTGAGATTTATCCAACTCTGAGTTGAATGTGTCACAAGGTCCAGTGTGGGGACCCTCACACGTAAATAGTGGTGGTGGAAATGGAGGGAGGGGTGGGTACAGCATATACCTACTTCTCAATTTCCAGGATTTTTGTATGTTCAATGTCTACTAATGGAGACATTACTGTATACCTAGTGCCCAAAACCCGCTTTCATCACTATTGGGGAGAGACAAAAATTGTCCAGTTCCCTCAGCATTTGCCTTTTGGCATACCTCAGTCATTAGGGATTAACTCTGATCCAAACCATCTTAGTGCAATGGGGAGGCGCAGTCTGAAGTAGCTGGCCTCCTGGAACCAGACATTGTACATTTTGGAGTGACAGGTAAGTATTTGGCAAGTCATGCATAGCTGAGTATCACATGCAGTTCTGTAATCCTAATACCCTGCAAAAAAGAAAACGCAACTTTCCATACCCATAAATGGTGATTGGTTGTTCTTGTCATCAAATAATCACTGAGCTGCCATAAAACAAAAAAGAAAAGAAGAGAATATTTTTGTAATGATTGGAAACCCATAACCAATCAATTATTCTTTGCTTTTTCCCTCTTCTTCAGCTTCAATTTTCCTCCAAGTCCAAACAAGCCTGATTTACTGTAAAGGTTATGGTGGCAATATTTGCTTTAACAATGTCTTCATACTCTATCAATTTGTCTCTTTTTATTTCTGCTACAATGCACAAGGCAAACAACCATGAAGCCGTGTGAAAATTCCATCTTGAGATAAAGGGCGGGTGTTTTCTGAAAGAATTACTTACATAATTATAATTCCTAGCCAAATTGATTAGAAGCTACGTATCCTGATTTTATCCAGGTCACTGAACTCATCATAATCATCATCATGTTTGTTCATCATGGTTGAAGATGACCATGGCTTCAGTTCCAAGTCGTGTAGTAGATTCGGTCATGACTTGGACAATAGTAAGGGACAGTTGTGTACCATCAGCCTAACTCGCTCATCCCAATCTGTCTGGGTCCAGTGGCAAGATGTAATCAGGATGGCCGGAGACAGACCAGTATGTAATGGATGACCAGGGCACTGTGTGTCATGCCGTGCTCTTTACTCTCCACAACACGTTGCTTGCCATATTTACACATAATGGGGGGTGAGATGGGTTCATGCTTTTCCCAAGGGCATTATTACAAAGTGAATGCAAACTTTCTCAGCTGGAGTTTGGTCATGGTATGCCAATTCCATTTTTCGTGCCATTTAACCATTAGGCTACCTGCACCTCATAGAATTACAGAACAAAAATTAGGCAAATTGGAGTTGTACTTCAAGAGATGAAAATACCATACACAGGAAAACAATCTTTATATCATAAATTCTAATTAAGTGATGCCAATTAAGTTATAGATTGATTCTTTTGAACCAGGTTCTAAGTGACGTTCACAAGCTTCAAATTATAGATTATGTTAGACTCTTGTAGATCCACTTGTTGGCTGTCAACTTCGATATAACACAATACAGATGTCTATACACTAGGACTCCAAACCGCTAACCGATTTGAACACAGTAAAGTATCAGAGAAAAGGCACTCCTGAAACGGGAGAGTTCCACTACTGATCATTAACAAAGAAAGCTAACAGAGTTATCTTTCTTTGCATATGATATATCAACATATTGACATTAAATATATTAACATTGACAGATTACTATTATATAAATCTCTACAATCATTAGATGCATGAAAACAAATGTCAAAAGAATTGTAATTAGGCCATAAAAATCACTTGTGAAGATAAATAAAATTAAAGATAAAATCATTTAATGATAAATTTTTTTCATTAGTGTTATGTATGTATGGCTCTTTCCGTCTTGGCAGACAGTCTTTGTAGCATCAGGACTTGAGCTGCTGTGCCTGGGCACTTAGTATAGAGGAAGTGCTGTGCCCAAGTTTCACTTCTCACTCATAACCACATTGAATGCTTCTAAAGGAAAGAAGTGCTCAATAAGTTTGGAGATCAGCATGGCTGCTACCCCAGCTGGTTATGGCATCTGGTATTCACAGACGGTCAACCATCTAGCTACTTACCAGGTTCGATGTTGCTGTACTTTGGTGATTGTATGAGAACCGGTGTATCCAGCGTGATTTAGCCATAGCAATTAGTGTTAGCTCTATATAATAAAAGCTTCCTATATTCAAATTAAGGAGAAGAAAATCAAACACCTTTCAGTTTTATGAGTTGTTCCGAGCATTGAACTTATCCCTTCTGTTGCTTTTGCAATGTTTTGGCCAGTCCATTTTACAGCCTTCTTCAGGTGTACAAAGATAACTTCTATAATTTTGAGAAGAGTTATTATGATTCAATAAGTTGTCTGACTACTGAACTCATTTATTCTGTTGCTTTTGTTGTTACCACAATGTTTCGGCTGATCTATTCTACAAACTTCTTCAGTTGGTACAATTCTGTTTGCCCACTTTATTCTGTAAAAAGAGACCCCCTTCTTTTCCCTAAGAAATTGTATACCTACAGAAGAATGGATAGGCTGAAATGTTGTGGTAAAAGCAACACAAAGAATGAGCTCACTACTCTTAAGAACTCATGGAATGATAATGACTCCTCTCAAAATTATTGACAGTACATTGCATTTTTCTTTTTACTCCTGAATCAATTCACCTGAGATCTGGCCTGATTATGCACTTTTAGTCAGGTTGGATGAACTTTAAGGGACTTAACACCTCTGCTTTTTTGCGTGTATGTGTAGGTACATCAATAAGTCCACAGTGTAATGATAAAAGAAACCATTTATCATACACAAAAGAAAATTATTTTTCAACATAATTATCTTCCTTGTCAATGCGTTTAATTCAGTAGTGAATATCAATCATATAGATCAAACATTATACAGTTAAAATTTCAGATGAAAATTCACCTAATAACTATGTGTCAGGCTATAGAATTATTGCACCATCCTTGTATATAAGAACAAGCCAAGTATTTTCATCATTATAAATGAGTAAAATACTGAAAGCTATAAAACAAAATTAGTCAAATTTTATTGCCCTAAATACTTACCAAAATTATTGAAAATGCAAGGAATATTTGATTTCTTTACTGATTTGTACATATATGTGTATATAACTGACCATTTCATTTATGCATTTCTGAATACATTCTGCTAAATATTAAAAAATATTTATCCTATCCCTGGACATGTTTGATTTTATTCAGAATTATTATATTATAATGAATTGAATATAATTATTTCAGTTAATAATGCCTACAATATTACAAGAAAGTTAATGTCTTGTTCAGTCTAGTGTATCTGAAAATAGTGAAAAAATATATTTTTCTGCTTTATATTTCTTGTTTTAAGAATGATCACTTAACCCTTTCATTTTGTTAATCTTTTATGTGTGTGGCTGCACAATAAATACAATTAGGTCTCTTCTAAAGCATTGCTTAAAAAATGGATATGAATAAATTCATTTTATCAGAGCGCAGTTGTTCTCACATTATCCTGTTTGTTGCCATGGACAAGATAACTCATCTTAGCAAGTTGGCAGTTCAGTGCCACGGACAAGATGACTTAACATAGCATGTTATCAGTCCAGTGCTACAGACGAGATAACTCGTCTTACAATAGTATGTTATTCCTCTGCAAGATGGCAAAAGTCCACTAGAAAGTGTAAAGTATGTTTACAAAAGGAAAAGAGTAGATATGAATGTAAGGTGGTCTTACGTGTAGATCTATGCTTTATAATATTTCATACTCGTTTAAATTATTAAAATATTTTATTCTAACACATTTATGTATATATTACATTTATTAGATGTTCTGTTGTACATATCAGTCAATTTGTATGAAAATAAAACCGTTTTAAACATGCAATGAAGTCATTAATTTTTTATGAGGAAAACCTGGCACAGTTACAATGTTTAAAAATATACTTGGCAGTGAACAGGTTAAATTTCTTTTTGGAAAAAATGGGTTAATATGTATAAATCTCTGTGGCCTTATTAAAGTAAGCTGTGATTGATGTGGAATGCATTTGATGTAAAGGCAATTGTTGAGCATTTTAAATTGTATGATATACAAATACGGTTGGCCCATCCATTAGGTGAACCTAGGTGACCATTAGAATACAACTGGGGCACAAATATTAAGCCTTGAAACCCCTGTGTTGACCCTCTATTCAAACTGTCTAATAGCAGCAGTTAAGTTATAAAACCATCCCCCTATTTTACTTGAATGTGACAGGAGCTCAAAGCCATTACATACAACTGGAATGCGGTATATACAAATGTTTGCTATTTTCTTTTCTTTAGCTTCAAATATCAGAGTAGCCAAATCATTGAACAACACTTCATTGAAAAAAATAGAACGGCTGCTCTCCAAATGATAGATGTGAAAAGTATATCCAGTGATTGTAACAACATCACTCACACACATTGTCAGGTATGAGAATGTCTGAGAATGCAATGCCTACGTAGCATGAGACAATTCTAGAGAGATAACAAGTGAATTAGTAGCAGCCAGTGAGGCCAACATTTTGCTGAACGAGATCTGAATCTATGTCTGTCTAGAAATGGCTACAGTACAGAATCTTTTGATATTACCAAAAGATAAAAGCTCTGCTAGGATACACTAAATAACATAATGGTAATAATTTATCTTGTGCTGCCTTACATTTTCCTGATGCAAGCAACAGGTGTGTATCAGAGAAATGCGAAGTTTAGTTCAATCTGTAGCCCACCAGGCTTGTGTTGTATATCCATCTTGGTCCGCGGGAGGAAAATCCTGAACTTGGAGAAAAAGGAAGACTCGAAACTTGGTTTATAAAAATATGATGATATATTTTTTATTCGCATCAAATACATTGTGCCGTGGCGGAGAATGAAGAGTGGTAAAGAGAGAATGAGAGCCGACAGACTTTTCCCAACAGGGGAACTGGCCCTGTGCTCCCAGGCCCAGCTGCTCTCTGCTTTTTCTGAGGGCCTCTGTGTCGCTTTTATCAGGTGCGAACACCCACACTGATTTTCCAGACCGCCATCTGCAGTCAGGGTCAATATCCTGTTTATGACTTTTCAACACCTGGTCTGTCTTCCGGTCTCTAACACCTTGCAGTTTGGAGGTTTTGTCGATATCCTGTTTATAACTTTCAACACCTGTGGGGGTCAAATCTGTGACCTCCACCCATGGCTGCCTAAATATCCAACACCTGTTTGCTAAAAGCAATGACAAAATATTCAACAGGCATTTATTTAACCATTATTAATTTTTTAGTATTTTCTTTCCTCTTGGATTTTTTAAACACAACTTACTCAGACCGTCAGTCTACAGCAGTGAGTAAACACCAGAAATAAAGGATAAAGAATAAGCTGTAGGTGAGACAAGAACTCACATACCTATTACCTTGGGAAGCCACACATGTACGGCACTGCTCTACTGACTGAACTACTAGAGCTCTTACGACTATCAGAAGATCAAATCTACCCCATAAACTCATCTTTCATCCATCCCCAATCATTCAGCACCATATTTGTTATTGTTTCTACATACACCAGTTGTGATATTAGTAATATTATCCTGATTTATTTATCAGATGAAGCATTATGATTAACTCACTGCTGTAGAATGATATCCTGAGTAAGTTGCGATAAAATGCAACTAAAAAGTTCAAGATGAAAAAAAAATACTAGTCAAAAATTAATAATGGTTGAGAATGCTTCATCTAATGAAAAATAAATCAGAATAATATTAGTACTGTTACAGCAAGGCATTAATTTCTACCAAATTTCTACCAAAGAAAAATTAGTCAAAATATATAACTTTGATTATTTTAACAGTTGAACTTGTATTAAAAAAACAACAAACAAATAAAAAATTTATTTATGTTTCAACATAATCACCTTCCTTGTCAATGCACTTAAACCAACGCTTCTCCATAGATCACATAGACCAAACATCATACAGTGAAAATTTCAGATAAAAATTCTTCTAACAACTATGCCAGCCTACAGACTGATTGATCCACTGTGTGCATGTATCAGTTTAATGTTCCATTTAAATCTACAACATGGTATTGATGGTACCAACATGTTATTTGATGGCGCCAACTTTTAATGTGGTAGATTAGCAGACAGATACTACAATATTGGTTAACAGATTTATTAGTTTTTATTTCCAAATTGCTACATTCTCTGTTGTACAGTTTTCCTGAAGGCCCCCAGAAGAATACATTGCTTTAATATCTAACAAAGAGAATTGATTTATCTCAGTCTTTTAGAGCATTGCTTCTCTACCTGTGGTCCTCAGATGTTAGAAATTTCCAAACGATAAAATGTGGGGGTGGGTACTACAGGCTAGCTTTAAAGTTCAGACGTGAAGTATTATTATTCATCGGAAGGTAAAGATTAAAGGAAAACTTTGAAGTTTCTTTGAACTCGGTTTTGACAGACAACTGTATTGCATGCTTTGTAGGATTTGTGGTAGCACCAACACTTAACTCCTCCCTTCCCTTCTATTTATATTGAATTGTGAGTGAAGATCTTCCATGTCATAATTTTAACAATTTTGATCATTTTTAGTTATCAGTGTCTTAATCATTAATTCACTCAGACATATTATACAATTCTCTGATAGTAGGGGAAACCTGTATATTAATCATATATTACATGAAAGTATCAGTCGGAAAAAATGAATTGAAAGTAAAATGTTAAGCTATCGTGATAAAAATGGCTGTAAAAGTATATTTCAAGATTTGCTGAGATGTTCAGAAAGGAATATTAACAATTTCTTTTTATATCCTTTCAATGAATTAACCAAATCTAAATTTCTATTCAATAAAAATGAGCTGTGAAATATATCAAAGTGATTACTTGCTTTATATAAGACCAACAATATGTTGCTGATTTTCCTCATATGCTTTAAAAATTGCAAGATTTCAACTCTTTATAAACAGCTAACCATTTATATAACCCATGATATCATAGGTAGTGTTTATTGAACAAAACTTTCACTCTAATGAGTACATATACAGTGATGCAGCAAATCCTGGCAATAGGAGTAAAAAAAAAGCAAGTTTTGTCACACTGTAAATTAAAAATCAGGCAGAAAGGATTGCCAATGGTCAGGAGTTAAGGCAAGTGTTACTGACAGAACAGGACTAGTATATGTATAATCATATAAAGCTCAAAGCACATATTTCTTATACAATGATTCTTTCTGACCAGTTTCCGTATTATTGTTTTTTATCACAACATTTCAACCACTGTACTCTCCAGCCTTCCTCAGGTAGCTGTTGCATTCAGTAACTTTCCAGGAGTTTTGAATATAACTCTTTATCTAATCCATGAGAGTATGTTGTTCTCATTCCTTTACTTGTCACATCCTGTGTCCTTCTTGAGACCTTTTTGATTTTATTGGACTTTGACATATTAATATAGAACTACTGCTGATACAAATCCATTGGATATTAAAATTGATCATGCAATATCAATAATCTAGAATGCTCTATCACTCTTAAATTTCAAACATTTATTGTTCCTCCAAGAGTTCTTTAGACTATTGATCTCATTCTTTTTGTTGCTTTTCTTGTTACAACAACATTTTTGCTGATCCATTCTAAGAAGTTATTGTTCTTAATTGGTTAGTGGGCTCTCTGAGCTTCTGGTATCTGCCACTTATGCTACCCCAGCCCTGCATCAATCCTCTCATAGATCTAAGCAACAAAGATATCATCCAGCAGTTGACTTCTAGAAATTTCAAGATTAACTCCAGAATATTATCCACTGATTTACTTGGATTAGTATCCTCATCTTGGTTGAATAAAGGGTTCGATTCAAAATTCCCAGAAGGTTACCAACTACGACATACATCTGAGAAGACTGCAAGGTACAACAGTCGAAATGTTTTGACTATAACAACCAAGACAGAGACACTAGTCTGAGTAAATCAGTGTATAATAATGATAATTCCTCAGAAATTTAGATAGAAATAATCTACATGATTTTCCAAGGACTCCATTAATGCTATATGTAGAGGTAGGTATCAATAGAACATTTTTTGCTTGGATGTAATTTAATTTTTTGTACTGGTATTAGTTTCTTTTCTTTTTTTTTCAATCATGCAAGGCTTTTATCTACTCTTAGTACTATTCCAATCAAGGTTAGCACCAAAAGATATCTCTACTTTGATGCCAAATTGATCTCAGTGCTGAAGGTCCTGTTTATAGGATAGCAATTCCCATTAATTGTGTTTGATTAACAAATGCAACCTGGGATATGATTGGTTGTGTATAAATGATTTTTTTTTCTGTTCTTCATCTTTAACTCTTATCTTGAAGGACATGAAATTGCAGGAAATAGAAAGAGAAATAAGTTGGGGAAATATGGAAATGGAGTTGCAGTATAGAAAAAGATTATCATTCATGTTTTAGGACAGAATATTTCACCAGAAATACAAGGTCTGTCTGAAAATTATACGGTCATTTAATATTAATGAAAAATAACCTTCCTAGGGAAATGACACATTAGTTCCCTTCAAAGACAGTGAGTTACTGACCACTTGGGCAAACCACTCCCCCATAAATACCGTCCTGGCAGTAATAAATATACAAAGTTGTTACACCCATTGTCATAGTTTTACACTACTATTACAACAAATTATATATAAGAAATCCGATATATGTTGTTGGAAATA
>VCCN01004833.1:733375-748958 GCA_006491835.1 Architeuthis dux
TTTGAAAATTCCCCTTCAAAATAGGGTTTTAGTGTGTGTGTGGGGGCGGGGAGATTTCAATGAAAGCTTATGCTAAATTGGTCACTAGTTTGTGCCTGCTTGATTTTTGAAAATTTAGACATTTTTTAGTGATCACCACCCAACTTTTTAATTGATCACCCCAACACAGCATATCTGAGTGACAGTGATTCATAATTTCCCTTGGAATGCTATTATTAGATATCATAAGTTTAAAGGCTAAACCTTAATTAATCTGTTTTAAATCAAAACCAATTGTATTTAGATTCTTAGTAAACCGAGAATAATAATTAAAAAAAATTAAAATAGTCAGAGAGTGCTGAACTAATCAGAGACCTCCTCACAAATTCCAATGGTTGAATTTTCAGTGCATTATTTCATCTTTGGAACTAGCTGACATTGTCCACCAAAAATTACATTAGAGAAACAAAGAAACAACAAAACTTCATTTCTAATTATCTGTGTCCAGCTTTTTGTTTCAAGGGTGTTTCAACAGCAGAGTAATCTCAAGTAGGCACTTGAATAAATGTCTTTAAAATGTTGTGTCCATGATTAAGCTTTGCTTTGGTGAAGGTGGGGGTCTAATTGATATCAGCAGTTGAACCAAGATGAGCATCAGTAATACATCCAGAAATGGAAAGAGAACTTAAGCAGAAGAGGGATTTTTTTGTCCATTACACACCACACCTAAAAGATTTTAACTATTTTGTTATGTTACCATATATCTTTGATGTTACATGCGTAACCAAATTGCTTAAACAACATCAAATGACAACAATATAAAAATAATTGCTTACACACCCTCTATTTTGTCTTTGAACATTGACTTCTAATGATTATAAAATATAATGCCTCATTCTGTTTTATTTATGCCCAAATACTAACAATAATGATATTGTCAAATTTTTTCTTATAACAAAAAGCATATTTCTTATGCATCTTATTTTGAGTAACACCCATTGTTTCTTTTGAAATTATATTAATTTACACACATTTTCTTTAGATGGATTATTTGTTGGTGTTTTCATCCAACATTGTAAATTCTTAAAAAGGCAAAATAATCTTACAAAATCAGTTTTATCTTCAATATCAAAAGGGAATCTCAGTTCACCGATTCCAATTTCTGTGCTAACCGTTAGGCCACCAGCACCTCCATGCAGGTACTGCACCTCAAAATAAATCAGTCACTTATCTTTTGTTTTTCAACCCCAATGCACTTCAATGATTGCACCCCATTTGCATAAATTCTTCCTATCCATTAATCACCATAATGTCTCATCAAATATACCAATGTCAACACTATCTACGATGCCTCTCCTGCAAGTACTAATTCTGTATACTAACCTAATGTAAACCAACTCTGACTCTTCATAGTATGACACCTCTGCGTGCATTGTACATCATGTCCATATCCTATAAAAACTGTAATGTACAGAGGTGTCTGCAGGAAAGTCTTTTTCTGGGAGGAGCAACACAGATGACAATATGATCAAGAGGATAACATAGTTATGCATTCAGTTTAAGCATATTGAATCATTTTCATTTATTTTGTCAGTAGTAGGTGTAAAATGATTTTTCTTTAAAAAGAATTGTCTTATACTTACTACTCCAAGAAAAGAAAGGAAGAATAATGTAAGCGTGCCAAGCCTTATCTCTTGTCTGTCTTCTCATAGAGACGATGCGGTACTGTATTATCAGCTTTACCTGAATTTTCATCTAATCTATACTTGCACATCAACATGACTCAGTTGTTCTCATTATTCACATATTTCCTTATTTATCCATTTTGATGTCAACTTGACTTCCTGAAACTCTCTTGCAATATAATGCCTTACTTCTACTACAGTATAATGCCTTACTTCTACTGCAACACAATGCCTTACTTCTACTGCAATACAATGCCTTACTTCTACTGCAATATAAAGTCCAAATTACTTATCTTCCAAAAATAAGTAGATATTTACTAAACTTAGCCTAGCCTAATACAACAGTAGAGTGTCTAGTGAAAATAAAACTCACTATCAATGGCCTGCAAGACTAGCTTGTTAACTATTGCTCTACAGCAGATGTCCTAGATGCTCTACCTGCATATACCACACAAACTATATTACCAGACATTTAAACAAATAAAGATATTCTTTCTCCCATTCAAAGTATAGCTTATCAGGGGAACCTCCATCCATATTGGACCATACAAAATTCTTAGTAGTATTTTTTGGACTAATGTTACTTCTAAATCGCAATTCCCATATTTGTAATGAATGTAAAGCCAATACTATTGACATAAACAACTATCAAAATTAAAATTACACTTTTCAATAATTATAATATCATATATACAGCCTAAAAGTATTTTACATTTGATTTTTCTCCTTATTTTTCTTTAATAACTTCATTCACAAAAAAGTTGTTGATATAGGTTCAGAAATACAAAGTACTGCAATATTGTTGCTAAAATACCAGAAAATTTGACAAAATCTGACTATAAAAACACTGGCCGCAACAAAAACAACTGTGTGTGCAGCTGAAACACAGCATACAAATATCATATGCAGTGATTTTGGTGTAAACCTCTCTGATGGGATTGCCCAGTGTGGTTCCACACACCCTGCACCTGTCTAGTGACACCTCTGCATTGGGCTGCAACAGGCATCCAGATAAATTCAGTGTTATATGATTAAAATGTTGCCAATTTGACATAAAATCTATCTCTGAATTTACATTGTCTGTGGAATACCTAAATTTACATTCTCTGTGGAATACCTGTAACGATTACAATAGAACCAAGAAGAATAGAACAGGTAGAAGGAGAAAACTAGTTCAAGAAACAGGGCCAATACATATTTCATTTATAAACAGGTAACAAATATCTTCCTGCATGATCTCATGCAACAAATACAATGGATTTGAAAGAAATTAACAGGTTACAATCAATTAGTAGATGACAATATCTGACACGCATTTCCAGTAAAACCTGTTTTGGTCCAGTTGTGAAACTGAGGCATAACAATTTGGATGTCGAAGAATGATGTGGCGTTGAAACATGAGATGACATTGGACGGGCAAGCAGGTTGCTGCCAAAGGAAGGAGATTGGAACGATGCCAAAAACATCTGTGATGGTGACTGCTGCACGGTTGGCAATAAAAGAGATAATGATAGCATGTAACAACATTGCAAGAACAACCCTTCTTTTTCTTCTTCTCTAAAGCTTTTTTGTTTTTATATTTGTTTCTGTCTTTGAGTGGATGATTCAGTGGTTATGTTATTCAGCAAGTTCTTGCAAAAAAATAGATAAATGTCTTCAAGTAAAAACTCCTCAAGAAATATTTTGAGAAAGCTGATTCCATAGATGTCCTCTTGTGGGGAAAAAGAGGTAAAAATAATTAAGCCAATACTTTTAAAAAATTGCTTTTTTAATGATCAATTTTGTGCTCTTCAAATTTGTGATACTCATAAAACTCAACATTAAAATCATAATTATAATTAATCACCACTACCCACAACATTGATTGCTGGGTTTAGGTTATTCATGTGTTCTGACATTTATATGTACGTATCTATGTATCCGGACATTGTCCAGACCTAACTGTTCATAGTAGAAACTGGAAATTTTGCACACGCACACCCTTCAATGAGTAGGGAAAAGGTTTTTTTTGTTTTTTGAAAATTTTCCTCCAAAATAGGTTTTTAGTGAGGGGTTATATGCAATCTAAGTTTATGCAAAATCGGTCACTAGTTTGTGACCGCTCGTTTTTTGAAAATTCAGTCCTGTTTTAGTGATCACAGCCCAATAAAAAGTGAGAGAAGTAATTTATTCATTGAGCACCCCTTTTTCCAACTTTTTAAATCATCACCCCCAACACAACATATATGGGTGGTAGTCATACATAATTTCCCTTGGAATGCTAGTTTTCATTTATGTCTACCTTTTAGGAAAGGAAGGTGTACATTACCAAGTAATAGCTGTTCAAATAAAATGAGTGGATTCCACTTAAGCGGGGCGAATTAGGACCTCAGATGTTTGTCCCTATTATCAGTGGCCATTCCTTTTAAACAGATTTGAATTAAAAAGGACAATATATTTCATATGTTTGATTCTGTTCTTGCATAATTGGTCCTATTAAGGGGGATCTCCTTGTAGCCGATGTTCCATTTAATTGGAGTCCACTGTATTTAAAATGTACGGCCTTCAAGGTGTAAATATCAATAATCTGTCTTGAGAAAATTAAGAAAAAAACTATATATTCAGAGAATAAACATGATTTTTATTTCAATAAGACAGAGTTTTAAAAAATAATAATGAATGGATTAAAATATATAGATAACCTTTTTATTTATTCATTTTTTTAATTTATTTTCAAATAATTAACATTGTCTGGACTTAAACCAAGTTTGACATCAAGAAAAGGTTTTCCACTTGATCACAAACTGAATTTATTGAATATTTGACATTAGCTTAAAGACCATAATATATACAATACTTGGTTGGAATGGCTTATTCATAATTTTGTTACAGAATTTCCATTAAAATTACTTCTACTGGTATTCATATAATTTAATTATATTAAACAGAATTTTCTATTTAAACTTGCTGATTCTATGATCCATATTTGGAATTTAAAACCGGTTGAGAAAGCTATTTTCCCAGTGGTCAGTGTCATAAACTCTGTGACATTGAGGAGAGAGATAATTGCTATTACTAGTTCTTAACCATGAAAAAATTTATGGATATATTTGAATTGCTATGAGATGATTTTTTTCAGACAAGAAACTATATATCTATTTTTTTTTTATATGAATTCTTGTAACTGTGTAGAATTTTATCAATGCACTAATCTCTCTCAACTCTTCCCCAGATTCTAAACAGGATAAAGGAAGTGACTTCAACAAGCAATGATAAACAAAAAAATTAGTTCACTATGAAAAAAATTGCTGGTTGGGTTATGAGAAAGTAACAAGGTAAAAGATTTCTGTCTCTCGTATCTCTTTCCTTTCCTCCTGATTGAAGAGTTTTTATTTTATGTGTCGGCAGGAAGATCACTACTGCCACTGACTGCTGAAAGGTAAGTCTTTCTTCAAGAAAGCCTGAGAGGTTTATAGACAGGAAAATAAAGAAGAAGATCATTCTGCCATAATTTCATCCAACCCAACCCTGTACTCTTAAGGTTTCCACTGTCCCAAAGGGAAGAACATCTGACAGGAAGGAGGTAACAGGAGGCGCCGTTCCAGATAATGGGGGTCTCTGGATGACCTTATTGGGTAATGATAAAGAGTCATCAGGTCATGATGAACATACCAGCAGTGTATATTAATGCTAAAGCCCCTCAGTAGGGACCAAGGAAGAATCAGCAAAATTATCATTTAATTACATGAGGACAGAGCAAGGTAAACACTGGAAAATATATTAAAAATCAAGATAAAAATCTCACTCCCACTGTTTAATAAATCACTAATTGACTTAATGTGCCCAAAACTTGCATTTCTGGAAGTTGCTATTAGTCTTGTAGGTTTATTGCTAGAGTTAAACCAAGTTTGACATTAGAACAATTTTATAACATTTTATTTTAGTGCGAAAAAAAAAAAATACAATTTGTATATAGGAGCACACATCATAACAATCATATTTACACAATATATAGGGCCTTAAGCCTTTGTGGTGGTGTAATAAACATCATAATTCTTCTTAAAATCATTTGCATCTATTAGTATAATCTATTCTAAAGTCCTACCACTCTATTGCTAAAAAAGAATTTTCTGATATTCAATCTACTTCTATTTGCTTCTAACTTATGTGTGGCCTCTCAGTCCCTTGTACCCACTTCTAGTAAAAAATACATCAGGGTTTACTACTTCTAAACCATTCATGATCTCTCCTATTTTCTAACAATGTTAATCCTAACACCTTTAGCTTATCCTTATAACTCATACTTTTTAATTCCGGTACTAACTTAGTTGCTCATCTCTGGACTTTTTCTAAAAGATTTTTTATCTCTCTCCAAGTATGGTAACCAGGCCTGTGCACAGTACTCTAGGTGCGGACGGACATAAGTTGTGTTTCGTCTTTGGGCAAGACAGAGCACAAATGGAGTGAGCCTGGTAGTGGGGATTCTGACCTCCAGGGATGTACCTCCCCATTGCACTAAAATGGAAGGGTCGTGGGTCATCCTAACGCTTTTGTGGTACTGGCCGCAGGGATTGGGTAATTTTTGTCTTTGCCTGCATGTGTACTTGTGGAGCCTCACATCAAACTGATCTTGTGTCACATTTTGCACTTGTATTGAGGCGAATAAATACTAGGATCAGTCATGTCTTGGCCGAATCCATCTCCCCAGCAACACTAACAAGAGAGCATCATGTGTACGCCCTGACGCCTGCCATAATAGCTGGTAGGACTGTGGATTTTTTGCCTTTACTCACATTATGTGTAACTGCTTTTAAGAAATTAACTCTTTTTTGTGGCCATGTTGATTGGTAGGATTCTTGAATAAATATAACATTTGTGCACTAAATTCAAATATGCTAAATTACTGTAAGATCATTTGTCCAATTCATATTGTTCAAATCAACAAACGTTATTACAGCAGGTAAGACTGATTTACCTCACAACAAATTGACCAGTGACCAATTCACTGGTGACCAATTGTCCTAGCATCTTTTGTTATAATATTATTATAGACATCCCTCATACTGAGTTTATTGACTGATCATTGGACATTCCTAAAGAAATCAAAAATTCAAAAGACTTGATTTAATACAAAGTCAAAAAGACAATTTCTATCATTGATCTGGTGTTTTGAAGCAAACATAAATTAATCTCAATAAACAATTAATCATGCTGCAAGATTTATATTTAGATAATCACTAAGAAAATAAGCAAATCAAACGTAAGAACTAGATAAGAAATGAAAAAAGAAGTAATCAGAAGGTCAAGTTTGAAAATCATATTTGATTAAATCTTAATTCCAAGGATATGAATTCAAATCTAACTTGAGATCTTTTCTTTTATATCTAATAACAAGTTGGATATATTTCTGAAATAAATTTATATTTCATTTTATTATTAGGTTGAAGCAATAGTTCTCAGTGACACCTTTTGCACAATTTTAGGGAAATCTTAAAAGAGTCTTTGAAGCTCTTCATTGCTTGGGCATTTGCAATCAGTCAACTGTAGTATGCCTTAGAAAAACTCTGGGTTCCACATTAACTTACAGAAAGGAATAGGAGTCAGCATTTAAACACTTGTCTTTCTCTTGCTTGACACAGAAAAAAGTTATTTTTGGACAAGCTAGTCACTGCCAATGGAAAATAGATTTATTACAAGAATGCAAAATTCTTCAGCAATATATATTCATAATAAGTATATAATATATTGTAACTTATATTGTTTATACTATGTACTATACAAAATTTAATTTCAGAAAGTATGTCGAAGATGTTTGAACAAAACCAAAGGTCTATAAATAAATCTCTTCTTTTTTATACAGTTTCATTGTATTACTGATATAGTTACCCCAAATAAGTATCTAATGTATAAACTAACCTTTGATTTCTATTGACATTTACTAGTGGAAATTGGGGGTAGGAAGATTGTGTTTCATCAACTTTCAAGTGGAGAGGGTATGCCTGTCTAGAAAATCAGCATTTGATATCTTGGTTCTGACATCTGTAGAAAATATATAACTATCTTAGAACTTATTTCACTCTTAGTTCCCACCATGAAGTGAAATTTTCAATTTCTATTTAAAAATGTTGTTAAAGGTTGGATTTAAACAAAATCAGTAATATCTAAATTACAAAATCCTTTTAAGACTCCTGGGACATAAATATCCCATGGTTTTTATGACTTCCGGGTATATATGTTTCATAAATCTCTTTTAGAAGTCTTCTGGGACATTTTATTTCAGGCATTAAGCACCAATTAGTTTTAAAACGGTTAACTGATGGTTCAACCTATATTCCATTACTCTAAATGCAATCATATCAAATATATACACATGAAGCTATTTCAAGAGAAAAAAAGCTTTATCAATATCATGTACCTTATATCGGTCAGTAGACACCATGCAGTAATTAGACCGCCGTAGGTTTCTACCAATTGTTTCCCAGCTCCTCATCTTTTATGATGAGTATGGGTTACATAGTTTAGTAGGAGAAGGTGTAGCAATATTGATTAACATGAGTAGGTGTAGCACTCCTGATTAACCAGTTTCCTTTTCTTTTGACCTACATTACTTGAACACATTGGAAACCAATTTACAGGTCTAGTGCTTTTATTAAGGAACAATTTTAAAATCATTGTTTTCTCTCATGTCTGTAACAGTTGTAGTGAAATACTTGAATGCCAAAACCCTTTAGGTTATTCAGATATGAAAGCAAGTCAAGGAATTAAATTCTGCTGGAGTGAATACATTTATTCTGAACACGTGTTCTAAATAAGTATTACCATCTTAAACACAAGGTTAATCTAACACCACAGGAATGAATTAGTTTTAGCATATGTCCCAAATGGGCAACAGATGAGATATGGTACTAACAATATTAACTTGAATTTTCATTAAATGAATCATTGTCAACCACTATTAGTGTCAGCCATTATGAAGGAGATACTAGTCAAAATTGATAATGATTGAGATAGGGTACCTTTTGGTGTGATTGATTGATTTTTTAAAAATAAATGCATAAGATTAAAACTGGACACCACTTTTTTTTCCTGGGAACATATTTGTATATGATTGATATTATAACAAAAGACTTCTGGTTACTTGAAGCGTAAAACTCCAGTCTTAATCGAAACAACTTCAACTTAACTCCCAAATCATGCACTACCAAAATCACTTAACAGATGACCATTTATACATCTTCACGCTCAGCCGGACAGAAGTGGCAGAAGGTGACATCACAGCAGTGGAAGTAGTCTTTATTCAATTAGCCAACCTTCTCTTTTGCTCTCTCTCTCTCTATATATATAGTTGTAGTTGTATTATAACAATACAAATCATATATAAGAAATCCGATATATGTTGTTGAAAATATTTAATCAGAATGCTTGACATATGAAAAAGTTAATTTTATAATTAACTTTGCTGATCCAAGGACTGCTAAGCAAGAAACGTGCATAGTCAGCTTACCAATAAGAACTTGTTTCAATATGGAGTATATATATCCAGTGATTTTGAAATTTTACTTCACACCACTTTTTCATTTTTACTATAAAAATCAAAAAGTGAAAACAACATTCAGCATTTGTTTTGCAGTGAGTCATTATAGAGGAAGCATGCACCCTCTTTACTCTATCTCTTATACCTCAGTCTCCTGAACCTCCCACCACCCCAATCTCTGATGATTAAGCCTAACATACCATCATCACCTTTTTGGGGATCTGGGAATTCTCAAAATCTTTCCCATATCAATAAAGGATAATTGCTTCTTTGCTTTAGGCTATTTCAGCTTACAAAATGTTTTTATATAGAAACGCTCTACTTTCGGATAGTGCGGTGGGGGGTGGGGTGGGGTCACCTGTATATATCAGATTGTACTGAATAGGTATGAAGAAAAGAAAACATTCCAGGAGTTCAATCCGAGCATTCACTGTCTCACTCGGTTATCCATGATTCCTTGCTCCCTGCAAAATATTTTGGAGGCCTGTGCCAAATTATACAACCTCTCCTCCTTGCATCTCCATCAACTGTCAAACCTAATAAAGACGATGGAGTAAGAACAAAAATGTGAAAAGTGAATATAAAAATTTGCTTTTTTATTCATTTGACCCATAAAAAATAATTTTACCTGAAGAAGCTAATGATGAATTAGAACGCAGCTAAATTATGCTTCGATAGCGAAAATGTAGATGATAAATATAAATAAAAACTAAAGATGAAGAGCATGTTGCAAAAAAGTAAGAAACTAGACAACAGAAATAACTAAGAATGTGCTGATGAGGCTATTTCAGTCTTCGAGAATGTCTGAAAAATTCCTTCTGATGAAAAATTCTTCTTTCTTTAAAATGAGGAAATCCAAGATAGGTGTTGCCCAAAACCTGAAATAGTTGTCTGCTACCAAATTTTCTGTTAAAATAAAATTTTCTGATTAGAATCTGTTGAACGATAGCTCTGTGTAATATATTAAACACTTCACTTGACCACAGAAGGGCGTAGCAGTATGATCAAAGAATATGTCAATTTTACACATGGTTGAATGAAAGCAAAGCACAGAATTTGGACATGTGATTTAAGTATACGTCAGGATTATGTGGCTGTAACCATGAAAACATGTAAAAAGTTACCAGCTAGCCACAGTCAGCAAGAGCTCTACCTTTCCATGTGTTCGGGAGTGGTCTGACAATTTGAAATAAGGAAACCTCATCCCTAGTTTAACCTCTCATTCTCTCTTCAAGCAACATTCTGAATTAAGCAAGAACTTACAACTAAAAGTGTGAGTTGTATTTTGACATTCCTACCATGATGATAAAGATCACTGGCCTGTGCATCAAATGCTATTATTATATCAGAAAATTTGATAAACTGTTTGGCACTTTTTGTTTCTTTCTCATTTGTAGGGTGTAACCTATCTCTTTGATCATCAATATCATTAATTATCTCAGATATCAATTTCTTTTTAACATTTGAAATCTTTCCATCTGATGAAAGTTACAGAATGTGAATAATTGATACAATGTGCCTGGAACTAAAAAGAAAGGGAGTGGGAAACATTTTTTTCTAAGTTATAGCAGTAAAGTCAGTGGGAAGCAATAATATGTGTGTGTGATTTAGAGAAAGTTTTGATGAATTTCTTTAATAGATTCTACTCTTGATATCACAGGTTACATAAATAGAAAGTAACAAAATAATTATAAAACTAATTTTTTGTGCTTTCAATCTAACTATTCTTCGTAAAACTAGGTTTTGGTTTTTATAGTGATTATTAGAGTTTCAATTTTTCAGTCAATCAGTAACTGTCGTCTTAGCATAATAAAAAAAATAGAAAAAGAAGGTTGGATTGAAAGCACAAAAATACTTTTTATTTTTCCAGGAGAAAGTATGTTAGTAACTTCAAAAATTTGTTAGTTTAAAAAAAAACTATTTTTTATTGAATGTAAGTTACTTCGAACGTGTGTCCCTTTTCGATTCAACAGTTTTTAGGGTGTCTGATGTAAACTTGATCCAAATCAGCTTACAAAATGTTTTTATAGGAATGCTCTACTATCGGATAGTGGAGGAAAACCTGTACTTGTTCAACCCAAGTTCTAAAGATGCAACTTCATTATCTCACAAATAGCAAACTTGTTACAAAGTTATGGATAGCAAAAATAGGCATACAAACTTATAGCCTACACTGCTAGCCAAAAATATGCTGCAGCTGTCATGGTCCACATCCCAATCAACACAGTGGGGTGACTTGAAATAATGGTTAACCACTTAACAATTAGTAACAAAGATTAGTATGAAGGTACCAAGCATCTCTGAATCTGCTCGGATGATGTAATGGTTAGCACGTCTCCCTCACACACAGAAGTTCCTGAGTTTGATTCCCGGTATGAGCGAAGAGTGTGGAAAACTCTTCATTGGGACAAATTTCCCTGTGCACTCAGCAGCTAATTGAGTACACTCTAAGCTGTGTGATTAGGGTGGAAGTATCCCTTCGGTGGACTTGCACCATGCTAAGAGGATGGTCATAAAAACTTGTAAGAATAAAGTCCTGGTCTCGACCAAACTTGCAAGGATCACTAAGCTAACGCATGCAACAGAAACTGGGTGTTTGTCACTGGGTGTATCTTTGGGAGTTGTCTCTTAAGAGATGGATGCTTTACTTACCATGCATCTCTACATCATAACCCTTTGTTCACAGTGGCTGCTTTCATCCCACTTCACTTTAAAGGCATTTATATTATACTTATGCTATAAGAATAGATAAGTACAGAATTGCAAATATTTATAGGGTGTGGGTATTCTGGATTTTACAAGTTTGAGATTGGTGTTAATTACTCGCTAAACAAAACTGACCGTAATTATATACTTGCTGGCATAGTATGACAGAGCCTCTGTCAGTGCAAGCAGCAGTTGTGTATGCAAGAAGTCTATGCCGGCCACATGGGTTGTGTGTTGTGGTCAGGAGTGGGTAATGGAGAGTCATGTTATTGGGGTGGGATTGCAAGGGCAATTTTACTTGATGCACCCCTTGTAACCAAATCACCCCCAAACAAATTAATTGAATATTAAATTACAAAACATAACTAATTTGCCAGTGTTTAATACAATCTACATGAGAAAAGAATCAGTAAACTAAAAATGCAAATGCACCTTTAATTCTTGATATGATAGAAAATTTATTAAGATTAAACTTTAATATAAAATATTGGATGTCTTTATCTTTATCAGATTGCATCCTGTTTAAATGGCTTTTCATTTTGGAAGACTTCATTGAATCATTACAAAATGACTTTTCACAGAGCAAACACAGAGGCATAGATTCATTATGAGCATCAGCTATGAATCCAAATTTCAGATATTCTTGGAAATATTGCTGACATCTTTTCTTAGTCTCATTGGATGCCATTATGAGAGTTGTTGATTTTTTAAATGTTTTCGGTTTCAAGATTAAAATTTTTACAAAATACAGAAGAGTTATTATAAATAATATAAATGGAATATTGAATCACATAATACCCTCACCAATAAATACCTGGCAATACTGAACTGACTTAACAAGTGAAGATCCAGATCTCTTCGGTCAGAGCGGGATTTTTTGTTAATAATAATTTAATTTTAATTTTATTCTTTAAAAATCTGTTACTATGGATAAGAATTAAAATTTCAGGCATTGTATTTTAATTTAACTTTTTCATTATTTTTCTTTCTTTTTCAAATCTATATTTTTATTCTTATTATAAAAGTGATATATTTTTATTCTCATTATAAAAGTGATAATTTGGAATTCAGTATTTTTATGAAATAATTTGTTTAAAATATAATTGTTTTTAAATGTTTTCTTTTGTGAAAATATGGTTATATGCATCATTAATGATGCCCAAAAAGTCCGGATCTTTTCGGTCAGAGCCAGATCGTTTGTTCATTTAAATTACCTGTATGTTTTGAACGGATCATATGTGAACGACTCATAACTAGTGGCCATCACACCCAATCAGGCATTCTGCTAGATGTACAAATCTGGCAACTAGTCTACATGATCCAGTGATTTTTGTTCTCCTGTTATAAAGGGATTTATAAATGCAAACTAGTAAATTCACCTCCTGTGGACCCCTAAGCTTTTATTCACCCTGCCAAAATTTTATTCACCCCCAGGGGTCTATATGGATCATTTTGAGAAGCCCTGCTCTAAAGCATAACAGTCGTACATAGAAACAAATGGAATAATATATAAGATTGATAACTTGCCATCTACAATATACATATGTAACTATAAAATAATTTGTATACATGAACATTCATTTTTAAGCCCTAATAAGCTTAAAAATCATTTTCATAATTACTAATAATTAATCCTAGTTACCATTGTTCTCTTATAAAATTTCTATATTCAGTATTTTATTATATTATTCATGTGCTCAAACATTTATTTGTATCTATGTATCTGGACCTCACCCAGCCCTAACCGTTCATAGTGGAAACTTTAAATTTTGTACACACACTCCCCTCAATGACTAGGGAAAATGTTTTTTTTTTGTTTTTTGAAAATTCCCCTGCAAAACAGTGGAATGCTAGTAGATATTGTAATCTGAAAAAATGAAGTATCATAATTTTCATATTAAACTTGATTGTTATTTTCCCAGCTTTTAAGTAATTTTAAGTTGACCATTTGAATGTAGGAAATTTCCTTTCTTTCACATTGACTTGATATAAGAATTAGAAACCGTCAACATAGGTTTCTTCAGTTTTTGGATGATTCTGCCTGTCTATGTATGTGTACCAATGGGGCTAGAGGGCTGAAAATTTAAACATTTACACATTATTTTTTTTTTTTTAAATTCCCTCTCTAAATAGGTTTTTAGTGTGTGTATGTGTGTGTGTGGGGGGGGGGGCAATTTGCAATGTAAGTTTATGCTAAATTGATCTCTTATTTTGTGTCGGCAGCATTCACGCTTGTTTTTGAAACTTCAGATTTTTTTAGTAACCCAACAAAAAGTGCGAGAAGTAACTTATTCATTGATCACCCCTTTTTCCAATTGTTTAATTGATCACCCCCAACACAGCATGCTGTCAAAAGATGTTGGTCACATGCCAGTTTCTATTGAGTGACTAACTAGAGCTGTTTCTTATATCTTTTTAAAATTTAAGTTAAAGTAGAAAAAAAAAAGAAAAAGTCCAGTTATTGAGGATACAAGACCCAAATACAAACAATGAATTGGTAATGATCTGAAAAAGAATCTAAGAAATAACACTGATTTATTCATTAATTTTAAAAAAGAAAAAAATGAATGAACTCACTATTTGTAAATAGGGTGAATAATAATCATCACAATTAAAATGTAATAAAACACATAATGAAATGGTTTTATTTAGAGTCTATAGTTCTTAGCAGGGTGAAACGAGTCAAGCCACTTCGGGTGCTTGTCGCCTCTAAGTCTATTTCACATATCCCAGACAGACTGAGTAAGTAGTAATGTGATATGTGGAGCCCAAGCAGGGACGTCTGAAGCCACAGCCAGCGTAAGGGTACTACTTACTTACTTTATAGTTCTTAGTGGTAACCACCTCCTCACTTTAAATCCTTCTCCTACAACACCAGTCATAGATACTGTGATTTAAAAAACTGACCCAAAACTTTGGAACTTTTACTGTCACTGCTAATATGTGAATCCTTGATAAACACACCTACAGGAAAAACACACTCAAGCACATACTTAAATCACAATTTAAGTAAAAAATATATATCCATAAGTAATCCCACAAATAAATACCACATTTTTAACACAGCTTTTGACAAGCCGTTTTTATAGATTTATATATGAACATAAATGTTATTGGGTATACAGACAAACCTCTCTCTACACCAGTGGTGTGACAAGAGTTCTCAGCACCTGGGGGGGGGCAAAGACAGCACCCAGGGATACTTGTGCTATATCCTAGGGGAGGGCATATTAATTAACAGGCATTATAGGCCAGAGGAAATTTTGCGCTCCTTCATACCCGTGCCTAAGAGAAACTGCCCCCCTCCTTCTCACCCCGTCTCTAGCAACACCTCAGTTACCGCAATTTGGAAAACTGCGACTGTTTCCTGTTTTATACATGTAATTATTCAGTTACCATAATCTGAAAGAGCGAGAATTCATTGTAATTATTACGATTGATTCTATTAATTGCTTAATATGAATTCATCTTACACGAGTAAAGATTAGGAGAAATTAATACCATAAACCCGAGTTTGCCGGTAGTTTCTATGTTGTCCAACATAAAGTTAAGCATCTCTGTTGTTTACATGCACTCATTTCTTATTGAAATGTGTTTGGGTGGGTGAATATATATGCTGAAATATAATATGACCTATGTGTATATGCTTATATATAATATGGGCTTGTATCTGTGTATGTGCGTATATATATATATATAT
>VCCN01004833.1:751378-771269 GCA_006491835.1 Architeuthis dux
ATTTCGGCTGGTCCATTCTTTGGCTTTATGGCTGTTATAAGACAATTTAAGATGCTACTTGTGGAAGGTTGGAGAATGGGCCAGCCAAAATATTGAGAGAAACAACAATGATGAGAATTACATATAGAAAAACTTATATATTGATTGACAACAATAACTAATTTTGAAATTTCAGACATAAATTAAAGGCTTTTTATAAAAATCTGACTGAAAAATGGTTTGAATTTTTTGATAAAAAGAGAAAGTAAAAAGAATGTTCAATTGATGAAGTTTTTAACAGTTAGAAAATGGGTGGGGGGTAGGGACAGAGAACTGTAAAAGTAAGAACTGTTTTATATATTTATTTTTAAAACTATCATCCCTCAGAGCCAAGGGTTCAACTAAAGAAACATTATTTAGAAACAAACAGTGACTTTTAAAATTAAATTAAAAAAGATAGCATAGTATCTGTCAAATTGACGGTATTATTTATGTATGGATAGTTACTTCTGCCTCAGTTAAGAATATCTGTACGCTCTGCCTAGGGTCAAAGTGTCATTCCCAGCATTCTGTCTAGGATCATAGAATAGTATCTGTGCACTCTGCCTAGGATCAATTGTAGAATCTGTGCGCTCATTGAAAAATATTACACACCCCCAAAAATATATACATGATACACCGAATTTTATATATGTGCAGAGGCGGCATGTGAGACCCGCAGGCACCACAACTGAGGTGGGATGCACCGTGGGGGTGCAATATATCTGAAGAACCCTGAAAAATCTAAAAATAATCTAAAAAAAATCTAAAAAATAATTTAAAACAAGGTGGGGTAGCAGTCGGACCTAGCGCTGCCACTGATATGTGGATGAGGATGCTATAAAGAGATTTTTCTTGTTTTATTCACTTATAAAAATTGATTCACATTAATTTTTATGGTTTTTTTTCTATATCTTCAAAATGACTATGTGATCAGATAATGTTCCAAAAGAAATGATTTTTTTTATTTCTATTTTTAAAATCCTTGTTAAGTTTTCTTCACCATTATAACGTGGGGTCCAAGAAAGCCAACAGTGTTATAACCGAGCTACGATAACTGCGGGGTAAGTATGGGCGATATTCAAAGGCAGGCAATAGGTGAAAGATGACTAACGTCATCTAGTGTATAAAAACGTGGGATTTGAACAAATAAACAAAGGCATTCTTTAATGTTTGTTTTTTACTGAATAATACCACCAAAATAACTATAATATATGGAAGAATATATCAAATTTCAGTATTTAAAAACAGAATATTTACATCAATGATTTAACCCTTTGAACCCATAGCCCCTGCACATTCAGATACCCTGTACCCAAGCTTCTGAGTGGAAAAGTTCAAATTAATTTATTAAAAAGTTTTTTTCATTGACTACTTAAATGTTTTTTCTAATTCATTTTATTTTTACAGTTGGTTTGCTGGCATAGTTTAAATATATTTCTTAGTGGATAGGGTGGGAGTTGTGTCACCTCTGTCCTGAAATGAGCTTAGGGTGTAGAAAAATAGCCTGAAATATTGTGCTTACGGGTTCAAATGGAAATTCTGTTTTTATTCACTGTTTTCTAGATGAGTGGGCAATAACATAGGTAAAAGTATTGGGGTCCACCACCCATCAGCCTTATATTGTAAACCGCGTTATATTGGGGTCGTCTGTAGTCATAATTATTAATGTTGGAAATTAGCCAGCCTTGTTATTTTGCCTGTACTTAATTACAGAGCCTGTAATAAAGCCTGGTGTTTATTATTGATAACTGGCACAAGTTGCCAGTGGACTTATATTACAACTAATTAGACCAAATAGCTTTACTCCTTACAGCTGCATAGTCTCAGTCACTACCATTGATAAAAAGATAACATTGACACATATATGCAAACAAAGATAATGACAATGATTAACAGAGTAACAATAACAATTAATAAATACTAAAGTTTTTACTATGCTACATTATGTCTCCTAATTTCTATCTATTTTCTGCTCAGCCCCTAATTCAAACACGTGTGTTGTTCAGTAAGAAACCCAAATAGCAATTTTTGTCTGAATTTCTGAGATGAGGAATTATCATTAATAACAACAATACCTTGATTAGTGTGGGTTTTGATGTAGTATGGTTAGGGTATTGCTATACAAATTAATGTAACTAAGTATAAGCTGAAGATAAAACACACATTAAATTATAATAAGGTTTTGAACAGTACAGATAATTTGGGAATGAATTGACCGCACAATTCAAGGTATACCTGTGCACTGATTTACTTTGACTAGTGTCCTCATCTTGGTTGTCAATGTTTCAGGACACATGGCCTAGTGGATAAAAATATTGGTTAAGCATATCTAGTAACCTTCCTGACAATATTGTAAAAAAAGTCATATATTCTGATGCAGTGTAAGAGGCAGATAAGCGACATTGAGTGGATGAATTAACTAGGAAGAATTAACTGATACAAGATATCCTCTAGCATAGACAGTAGAATGAGAACAATCTACCCTCATGGATTGAATAAAGGGTTCGGTTCAAAATTCCCAGACACCTAAAGAACACAAAAAAAATTCCCAGACACCTAAAGCCAAAATGTTGTGACTGTAACAACCAAGATGAGGGCACTAGTTGCTAGTTGGAGTAAATCAGTGTATAATAAAATAACAATTTGTTGGATAGTTTAATGAAGACTACTCTCACTGATATTGTGATGTCACCTCCTGCCACTTCTGTTGGGCAGTTGAGTGATGTCAAGTATGCTCGATTTGGTAAGTAAAGTTGAAGTAGTTGTGATGGAAGTGAAGTGAAAGGTGTTACAGAATTAATCGAATACAGATACATTCACGGAAAACAAGGGTGTCCAGTTCACATTACAACATTCTCCACATATATAAGCTGGTGACTAAAAGAACCAAAGGACACATATATAACACAATCATAATACAAATCTTGGTTCAGAAATTATAGAGAACAGTTCATTACAACCTTCTCCACATATATAATAAGCTGGTGACTAAAAGAATCAAAGGACACATATATAACACAATTGTAATACAAATCTTGGTTCAGAAATTATAAAGAACAGTTCATTACAACCTTCTCCACATATATAAGCTGGCGACTAAAAGAACTAAAGGACACAGATAAAACACAATTGTAATTCACATCTTGGTTCACAAATTTCATTTGTTCTTGTCTTCAGATCTTACATTGTGGTCATCACATTCCTGTTTTTCAATTTTTCCCTTCTGGTATGGGTTTTTAATTGTAATGTAAATTATATATTCTTCAGCTTGGTTTTCAGGGTATCTATTTTTAAAGGTTTTACTCAAGGATTTGTGAAAATTAGTGTTTCTTATCAAGCTCCATCTGGATCCTCAAGGAAAACCTTTTACGTTTTAACTCATTCAGGCCAGGCGAGCATGTAGGTGCACTTTAAATTTCATGCCAAAAAGAAGTCCGCTACAGAGCTTATCTCTCTGTCCCTCTAGACTTTACTAACCCACCTACCCCGTCCTGACTCTTCGGACAGTGATACAAGGTTACATAGAGCAATACATGGCTTGGCAAGATCAAATTGCACTGACACGCAACTGATTGGAGTTGTCAGTTTCATATGGGAATGTGTGTTACAGAACCAGTAGGACAAAAAAGATTGTAATTTTTATTTTTTTTAAATTAAAAATTAAACCATATATTTATTCACTCTCTCACTCTCTCGGAGGCAGGGATAAGTGACACACATGAATGAAATGCCTGAATATGGCAGCCATTTTGAATACATAAATGTATGTGACCTTTATGTATTGTATTTATATTTGTATAATTTTGCCATATCTTATAACCTTTAAAATGATATATGACCAGGGTTTCTTAGAAAATAAGAAAACTTAAATCCATCCATTATGTTCTTGTCGCCCTTGCTTTGTAACTCTTATAAAAATGTATTGTTCTGATGACATTTTTTAAAATAGCGAATATAATTTATATAAATATTTTTCCCCACTATAAAAAGAGAGAGTTGACTTCCCTAGATGATGCAAAGTAGTTAAAGAAAATGACATGCTTGCCATTTGTCTTTCCTTAAGATTTGTATAAAATAACATCTAGAAATTATCTTTAGCATCCAAATCTGGATTGTGAGAGGAAATTATGAAAAAAACTCAAGAGAAACAGCAAAAACAATACAGAAAAATGATCTTGCTATTCAAAAAATGATCGAAAAGTCTTTTTATATGTGTAAAAAAATCCATTTCATAGATTTTTATCATGTGAGCATCAAACACGTGGGTTTCTATTCATTAAAGCAAATTCCATGCAGACAAAGCCACATCAGGATTTTTGCAATGTTGAAAGGTTAATTTTGACAGTCCTTCAGGTTCTAACCAGTTAATTGTGCTCCTATAGTTCAGAAATCCAATTTGAAAAGATTATTTCCCTCCTTTTCTTTGTTCCTGACAGAAGCTTAGATGTTTAAGTCAATTCCTTTACTGAAAAAAAGATTTGATAGCACATTTATCTTTAAAACTTTTCCTTGATGTGAAATGTAGGAAGTGATCAATATCCATAAAAACTGCACTAGATATTGTTTACTAACATTTGTCATATAGACCCAACTGATGTTTTATCATATCTGATGTTCTGAGAGGTAAATATTTTAATGTTTTTTTGTAGATTATTTTCTGCATTTGGTTGTTTCTATCAGCTATATCATATTGAGTAAGAGCCAGGATTTTGATAATGCCAGGGTCAAGATTCTCCAAGTCTAATTTTTCAAAACAGTAAAATCCCATAATTAAAGCTTAATTAGAATAGTGTAGCATAGCTTTAACAGATAAGACTTCAGAAAATGTATTTATAAGCAGAACAAGACTCTACACCAAAAGATTTCACTTGAAGAAGGCTGGAGAATGGACTGGCAAAAACATTGCAGAAAAAAACAACAAAGACGAGGATATAATAAACTATCTACTTGAATATCTCAGACAAAATTAATCAGAAAATGTAACTGATAAAATGATGTCAGAGTGTGGTATTCAACAGCAATTAGTTTTGGGGAAAGACTTTTATAGCTAATACTTATGATAGCTACTGTATATGCCGGACTATAACACAAATGGTTTACAAGGGTATTTAGAGGATTACCACTCACTGCAACTCATCCAAGACCCATAACTGTCCATATAAGATTAGATGCAGTGTTATATCTGCATAGTTTTTAAATTCAATGTCTGTCTTGTATACTGGCATATACAGTAATCAATCTTTGTATTTGTAAAACCAATGATACTATTCCTAAAAGCCTTGTTTCTTTTGAGTTTCTCCTTTTTAAAAGACTATTGCATTTCTTAACAAAAAAGTAAAGAAGAAAAGAGTCAGACTACCCATCATTTGAAGAAAAAGCTGTTTCTAATTATGCAGCAGCTTTCTTTCTAAGTCACAGTGTGAATTTGGATGGTTCACTCTGAGTAGCAGAAAAGAATGTATGGTTGACATTTCTTGTCCCAGATGTAGATCTTTCCACTCCCAAATATGACTGTAGGCCCCATTGTTCTGTGACAAAATCACTTTTTGTTAATAACCAGTGAATTGTGAAAATAAAAATTCACTAACTTTTTCTCAATCTCAAGATGCATTCGGGCCATTAAAAAGATCAAATTTCAAATATTTTTACAACTGTTGCTATGGTAAACATTATTATATTACTACTCTAAACTTTTAACAATAATTAATTTGTTTCTGCGAGCTTATATGTATGTTTTGTTTTCTCCAATAAGTATCTTTATTTTCATTGCTTTCTAGTTTCACAATAGCGGTGCAGGTGGCCTAATGGTTAACAGCATGGAGAATGGAATCGACAAACAGAGTT
The DNA here is from genome assembly GCA_006491835.1 of Architeuthis dux. Taxonomy (NCBI): domain Eukaryota; kingdom Metazoa; phylum Mollusca; class Cephalopoda; order Oegopsida; family Architeuthidae; genus Architeuthis; species Architeuthis dux. Next base: position 757,244 of record VCCN01004833.1, read on the forward strand.
TGTATTCTGGTTGAGACAATTTTCATTCTCTTCACACTAATGCCTTTGGGAAAGGCATGAAGACATATTTTCTCCCATCAGCTATGGATAAATAGCAGAGCAGACAGGGCTCTCCGGCCTTGGTTGGCAAACGGTCTAGGAGTCAGATGATTCCAAAACAGGGAGTGGAGCCCTCTTAAAGTGGCTGGATGATTTGACTTCCTTCCGGCAGCTCCTACATCCAAGCTGATGTCAAATGTAGCACACCACTTTCCTTTGGACTACATCAGCAAGGCCAAGAGGAGGATTCTGTCAACTGGGCAACCCAGGATCTCTATATGCTTCGCCGAGGATTGCGCCCTGGAGTGGTCACCAGTGTCGTTTCATTGTCTACCCAGACACTAGGAGGCCCTACAACTTCTAGCTTTTTGCTGTTGAAAGGAGGGAGATTTCAAACTGTGGACAAGATTAAGGCGAATGCGATAAGGCATCTGATGGCGACCCCGAAAGAGGACTTTGCAGATTGTTTTTGAAAAGTGGAAGGGATGCAGAGATAAGTGTGTGAGGTCCTAAGGGGATTACAGTGAAGGGACTAAGGTGCCATTGCCCTAGGTAGGCTATTTTTTTTGTTAATATTAAATGGTTGTATACTTTCTGCACAGACCTCATATATGTATATCTATGAAAATAATAAAAATCCTGACTTCTGAACAGAAAAAATATGTGAAAAATCATGAATAACTCAACTTTTAAGTGGTATAGAAGTTGTTTACTGAGTTATTTTAAATTCAATCTTCTCATGCATTATACATAACATAAACCTATTCTATCAGTAATGTTTGCATCAATTCTTGGGCACTGACAATCATTTTCTTCCTGATTTTCAATGCACGACATACAGATTGAGTGCCAAAATTTGCTAAAATTATTTAGTCAAAAATTGCAAAATTTGGTATTTAATTATTGCTTTTTATTTTTCCCAACAACCAGAAATATTTAGATTTTTTAGTTCAGAGTGGAGGATTGGCAGTGAAGTTAGTGAGCACAGATAAGAAAAACTAAAATTTTAAGTAGGTATCCAGAGTTCAAATGCTGTCAGTACTAAAATACAACTATGATAATTGTTTCATTTTTTTTTCTGTCTACTGCCAGAATTTGCTGTGTCATTTTATTTGTAATCACTATAATGAATGAGAGTTTTGACATATTTGTTTAATAAATCCTACATTTGATATCATAGGTTACATAAACAGCTACTTTATAAATGATTTATTATTTGTTTTTTTGCCCTGTAGGAATAATACAATGACTGCCTGAAGTTTATTAATCTTGTTCCTGTTGACCTTTCCTATGGAATACATTTGAGATAAACTTTGTTTTGCAATAAAAGAGATATTTCATATGCCACAAAAAGATATAAATTGAAAATGTTAATAATATGTCCTGAAAAAATATTGAGCAATCCATATGAGATTCCTTCGTAAGATCTGCAGAATCTTTTGGAGGGGCAAAATACCAGGCACTGAGGTTCTTGAATGCTGCAAGATCACCGGAATCAAGAGGTGAGAGCTCAGTTTTTGAGGACAGTTTTGTAAATTTGACTTTGTGTTTTTTTTTGAAGAGCTATAGAGGGAAAATTGTTCATGATAGAAGGTTGCTATAGAGAAATGAAATGATCAGTATGGCACAAGGTTTATGTTAGAAAAAATATTATTACCTAATTTGCATATGATGACTTATGATGAGATGGTGGCCATCTTGGATTTTAGAATTTTTAGTACAACTTTCTTACCATTTTATAAAAAACCCTGCACTTTTTACTTCAAAATTACAGAAGAAATCTGAATAGAACCACTGCGGTATCGCAATTCAGCAATGATGGCACCTAAAGGGTTTTAAATGATTTGATTCAGTTAACCTTCAGTTACACAACCATGATGAATTATTTCAAGTGCTATCTGGAAAAAGACCAAATTTCCAGACTTTCGTATCACCTCTCTAGTAAAAATCAAAAGTTGCTGGAAAAAATCAACTCTTCTTATAGAGATAAAAATGGAAATAACCTAGAAAGTAAGACCTGTTCAATTATCTTAGGAAAATATTTCTAGTTGAAGAACAATACAAGTTTTTATTATTTCAGTAAAAGAAGTTGAAAATCATTAAGTGGTATCAAATTATCTAAAATATAAATGCCTTAATATTAAATATACCACATTTTTAGGAGCATTAAACATTGGATCAGTCTTTTGTTGTAATTGTATCATTTCTGTATATGTCCTGACCCCCAGGTCGCATTTCTGAGCAACCCGTCATCAGGCAGCTAAACGTTCTAGGCACAGACAGAAAGAAGAGGGGAAAGAGATTGATGCCAAGATCTTTCCTGTGGTTGGTTTCTTGTCCCGATTGACTTGATGCTTCTTTTTTCACAGGCTTCTGATCCCTTCTTTGTAGGTCTTGATCCAGCTACCTTCTGCACTTAAAAGGAAAAATGCTTTCCCCAGATAGCAGGCGGACAGACAGGGACTGGAAAACATGGGTTCCTACTGGAGTAGGCTGGTAAGTCTGGTTTCCTGCCAGAGCAAGCTGGATGAACTGCTTCCCTGCTGGAGCAAGCTGAACGAACTGCAGGCTGAGTAAGAACTGGGTTCAGTCGACGGCCAATCGACACCGCTTCCTGCAAGCGCTGGCAGTGAACAGCGAGCATATATGCTGGTGTAAACGCACATATGCAAATTCTCAATGCTTCACATCCGGGCCACTCGCTCCAGCTTCACTACCATATGTTAAGAAGAATTCTGTCGCCATGTTTCGGCAGTTGGTTATCTGAACGCACAAAGAAAAACCCTAAAGTAAAGAACAAACAATGTATCAACAGTAGAATTGGTGATGTGACTTCCCGCCTCCTCAGCTAAATCCTTTTCTCATTTTTTCTGTTCTTACCCACGCAGGGCAATGTATGTAACAACAATATGAGAAGAAGCATCAGTTTAGCATTTTTTTTTTAGCAAAAGGCAAAGATAACCTTGTGCTTTTATTTTACAGACTTGGTGCATCTGTTTCAATGTTTGGTACAATCTCTTTGATGTCCTAGAGATAAACATAAGCAATTGTGTTAAAGTGATTAACAAAAGCGAACAACAGTAGGAAAGATTCTTGAATGAGCACACTCTATTTGCATTACAAAATGTAAATGAATTCTATGCATGAGTATCTGTCTTCTTCAATGAGTTAACTTCATTATTTTATGGATCTTGGAAGAGTTTTTGCATGAAGGTGTGGGTGGCCTAATGGTTTATGGTACAAGAATGGAATTGGCGAGCCGAGTTCAAACTCTGGCTGAGACAGTATTCACTTCACACTAATACCCCTTGCTCTCAAGCTATGGGTAAATATCAGGGTAAACTTGGTTCTTTAGCCCTGGTTGCTAACCAGTGTAAGAAACTGCCAATTCTGAATTCAAACTGGGAAAGTCCAACCCCGCATCCAGCATCGTGAGTGGCTGGCAGCTGTAGGGAATGTGTTCCTGAAACGTATGGATAACGGGCCTCTGGTGAAGCTTTGACAGGCCTAGCAAGGTGGAAGTGGATGATAATAAATTGCTCAAGTAAAATAAAGGAGAATAAAAAATGGATGGGCGAAATAACCTGACTGCTGTCTACATTGTTAGACTTTGTAGATCCACTTGTCCGCCATCAACCTTGATATAACACAATATAAACGCTTACACTTCTTGAGGTCTTCAATTCATTTTTATTTAAACTTGAACGTTCATATCTACATGCTAGGACGCTGAACCGCTGATTTGAACACAGTAAAATCAGAAAAAGGACTCCCGAAACAGTCCCGCTACTGATCATTAATCAAGAATGTTAACAGAGTTATCTTTCTTTGTATATGATATATTAACATATTGACATCCATCTCCCCATGACACTGCGAGTACAAGCGGGAAAAAAACCAAAAAAACAGTAGGAAAGCCTATTGAACGAGCACACTATTTGTATTTCAAAATGTAAATGAATTCTCTCTATGAGTATCTGTCTTCTCTAACCAGTCAACTTTTTTATTTTATGTGTCTTGGAAGCATTTTGCCCTTCTTAGTTGAGATTTGAGACAGAATCAAAAATAATGAGTATGAATAAAAGACCTTTTATTCATTTCCATCCAAATTTCTATATTGTGTTGTATCAACGTTGATGATGAACAAGTGGATCTACAGAGTCTAACAATGTAGACAGCTGTCAAGTTATTTCTTCCATCCATTTTCTAACTTAATTTCACAAGTATTGCTACATCCATATTGCTTTATAGTATAGTATTTTAGTTCCCTATTTGTACACTCTAATTTCTCTCTAGACAACATAATGTGACCGAATTGTCTAAATCTTTCAAATTATCCTATGTGACTTGAATAGAAATGATTACTGCATCATGCCATCACATAACGATTAGTAAATAGTTTGGCAAACATGCAAATGGTATTTGACACAACTTTATCTTCGTCTTTGATAATACCACTCAGCATTGACACTAATAAGAAGGAAAGAGAGATGAAGTTTATCTCAGCTAATCAAATGCCAATTGACAGGAGTTTGATCACACACTGCAAACTTCAGCAGTAGAGGAGAAAGGAGAGATCTTAGTAACCTTGTCTTAGAAATTTGGATGGAACATCAAGGATATACTCAAAAAAGAAGTTTAACCAACATTTGTATAAGCCTCCCCTGTTATAACATGGTTCATTACAGCACGGTCCACGTTATAACGCTGGTGGATGGTGGACACCAAAATATTAATCTAGCTCCAAAATAGCTAGATTTAGCTTTAAAAATAGCTAGTTCTAGCTCCAAGATAGCTATATTCAGCATTAAAAATAGCTAGATCTAGCTCCAAAACAGCTAAATTGATTGCGACTTGGTTGTAATGTGGTTTTGGCTTTTTTGGACCCCAACACCTGCGTTATAATGGGGTAGGTCTGTATGTAAGCTGTTTATACTTATGCAACCGGACTTGCTTTTTAAGTCACAATGTGAATTTGGATGGTTCACTCTGAGTATCAGACGAGAATTCTGTCATCATCATCAGCCTTACCCTAAAATCTGCCAGTTTCTTTTGTTCTGTAATGTTCTGTACCAGTTTTTTTTATTGTTGTTCCTTGATGCATATCTAACAACAGATTTTAAAAGGCTGATTATGATGATGAAGGATAACAGCAAAATTAGAATTCGCCCTTCACTTCTGTAGACTAAAACACGCTTTCTTTTTTCTTCCACCATCTTCCTTAAGCAAGCCATTCATTTTATGTAAGTTTTTTCTTTCTTGATGACTGAGTTCTAGGCACAATGATAAAAAAACTCGACATATTTCACTGTTGATGAGCAGGTATGAAAAAAGTCAATAGATACAATAACAATGAATTGTGTTACTGTTTTTTGTATTTTTCCTCGAGTAATACCCGGCCTTGGTATCTCTCGCATATTAGGTTGGTACAGGAATAGCAACATATAATGAAACATGCTAAAGAACTCATTCCATGTACAGGTAAGCCCTGCTATTCATAAGTTCCCTTTAGGACACTTTTTCGCTTTTACAAAAAAGGTGAAAAGTGAAAATAACGTTCAGCGTTTGTTTTATAGTGGGCAACATATAATTCCTTCCTCTCTCTCTCTCTCTCTCTCTCTCCTACCACCCCAACCTCTGACGACTCAACCTAAAATATCATCATCACCTTTTTGGGGGTCTGGGAATACTCAAAAGTTTCTCCCATATAAGTTAATGGTAATTGCTTCTTTGCTTTATGCCATTTCGGCTTACAAAATGTTTTTATAGGAACATTCTACTTTCGGAGAAACCTGTATTTTGTTAACTTTAAGAGAACTTTAAGAATCCCACAGAGAACCATGGAAAGAGCAATGCTAGGGATAACTCTAAGAGATAGAAAAAGATCAACATTGATCATAGGGAGGACTAGAGTGATGGGTATTATACAAATAATTAAGCAACAAAAATGGATATGGGCTAGCAAGTAGAGATGACAATAGATGGAGCAAAAGACTAACCGAGTGGTGCCCATGGGACAGTAAATGCAGTAGTAAAAGACCAGACAAAAGATAGAGGGATGAGATAGAAAAGTTTGCCGGTAAGACATGGCAGAGGTTAGCACAATCAAGATCATCATGGAAAGAAATGGAAAAGGCCTTTGTCCAGCAATGGTCTTATAATGGCTGATGATGATGCTGGTATATTTAAAAAACCACAACCATATGTGACTTTTCAGTCATATGTTTGTCAATGATTTACAAGATACAAGGATGTTTCTAGTTTGAGCAAGAGCCATTACCCTAGTATGCCAGCATAACACTGCAAAATCAGATATTGTAATCAATCCTGCTTGTGTGTTAATATACAGTTTTTGAGTACATCCTTGATGTAACTAAGAAAATTTCCATCCTTAATTTTAAGACAAGGTATTGTTCTTATTCAGTGATTGTTTTTCCCATGCTAGAATGCTAGTCTGAAAACAAAAGCATTCAAGAAGAGTTTGAAACCTGTATTTTGTTAGCTTTAAGAAAACTATGTTAATCTTTGCTTTGATGTACATAAAACTATAGCAATGTTTAACCAGCATAGAGAGGCTACAAAAGTCATACATAGGCTCTAAAAAGTATAATTTTGTATTAAAAAGTATAATTAAACAACGTATTCATCAGAAATTAAAGCAATAATGAAAATAAACGCATTTCTTTATCAGATTGCGCATCATGAACTTGTCAGTTTGCTATGTCAGATGCACTGTTTCCATCATAATCTTGACGAGATCATGGTGCGCAATCTGATAAAGACAGGAGTATAATTTCATAATTGCATTAATTTCTGATGAATAATTATACTTTTTAGTATGACTTTTGGAGCCTCTCTCTGCTGGTTAAACACTGCCATAGGTTTATGTATGTCAAAGCAAAGATTACCAACTGTGTTTAACAAAGTTAATTTAAAATTGACTCATATAGATGACAAAATACATGAAGAAAAATTGTGATTTAAATGTCACTATGGTGTATTTAAAAAACACAAATATATGTGACTTTTCTGTCATATATTTATCAATGATTTACAAGAGACAAAGATGTTTCTAGTTTAAGCAAGAGAAATTACTCTAGTATGCCATCACAAGACTGCAAAATCAGGTATTACAATCAATTCCGCTTATGTGTTACTATACAGTTTTTGAGTACATCCTTGATGTCCATCCAAATTTTAAGACAAGGTATTGTTCTTATTCAATGATTTGTTTTGTGAGAATATTAGTCTGAAAACAGAAGAGCATTCAAGAACTCAAGAAGAGTTTGAAAATGTTGACAGAACTTAGCAGATAGGTTCACAGGAATAATGTGAGAAATAATTCAATCTTAGAATCAGATTTTAAAAAATCTTCAATTTAATTCTCAATACATGAGGTTTGTGTAAAAATGTGTTTCTTGTTGTTGGCTAGTCACTACTAATGTGACGTTACCCCCTATCATTTCTTATTCAGCAGAATGCCTAGTCTTGCCTTGAGCTTTATGTTGCCATTGTAAACAGGAGTGACAGCAGAGATGCTAGTTGTCCATGAGTGACAGATAGTAAACTGAGTTACAGTTCCAGTAACCAGAAGTTATTTTTCACTTTGCGCAACCAGAGACATGGACACATATACAAGAATCAGCCAGTCAAGATTACACTGATATAATAGAGGCAACGCAGAAAACAGCAGACACAACACTTGTTAACTTTTATGACCCGAGGGATAAATAAAACTAGAAAAAAGAAATGATAAAATACAATAAAGAAAGAGTAACACACAATGATGAAAACACAGATACAATAAAATGGCAGAGAATCGCAGTGCTCAAGATTTTTCGACCTCCTATTGTAAACATTTCATGTAATTATTTTTATTCTCTCTGAAAACACAGAACTGATTAATTCAGTTGTGCATTGGCTGCAGGTTTTTACTTAATGACGACTAATTATTTAATTAGTTGTTATTTAATGTTTTGTTTGGCAGATTGCCTACAGTTAATTGAAATCACACGGGAAGCTTGAATCTTTTGAACCATCTCTTGAGTTATTTAACATGGTTTATTTAGTACAGTGTGCTCATGCCATTATCTGATCAGGAGTTCGATTTCCATTCATAGCAACCGTTTTAAGTAGTCTTCACAAGAGTGCTGTGAGAATAACTTTAAAAGTTGTTTGGGTATTGTAAAATGAGAATGAGATGAGATTCTTTTGTGAATAGATAAGGTGTATTGGCTTCATCCGTCATTGGTCTGATAAGCATGTCACGTGGGAGGTTGTTGTGGTTTTTGTTTGCTAATAAATCTAATAAACAATGATGGGGACCCTCCGCCCCAGAGTTGAGCACTCATCTGTGCTAACAGCAATACGCACAAAAGAAAATTTTATGGGAATGGCCGATTAACCAAACCTAGCATAATTGGCTGAGTGCAAAAGAAGAAAAATAGCTGGATAACTCTATGTCTGTAAAACTCAGTGGATTGTATCAAATGATAGGTTGTTTTCCCCCTCTTACAACCATGATATAGTAGCTTCAGATCTCACTTCATCAAAGATTTACCACACAAAAATATTGCTTTTCTCACCATGTGTAAACATTGAAGAGGTTGAGTATCAGAAGTTGGTGTTCCAGCCCAGGTGAAAGCTGAGATTTCACATGCTAATTTTCTAGGCAGGAAAGCCCTCACCACTGGGAAAATTATCATAACATATTCTTCCTACCTGTATTTCTGTCTCCTGAATTTGGCCTTGTGCCATACTAAGCTTAGTAAATATCAATAATGGTAAATCAATAAATATAACAAGGAACAAATGTTGATCAGATTTGATCCATTAACATGGGTTTATTTGCAGATTTGAGAAGTTTCAGACACATACCAACCCAAAAGGCAGGAGTTTTTTTCATTTGTTTAAGATAAGAGAATCTCAGGATAGACAAGGAAAATTCTAGGTATGTAATGTACAGGCAAGTGACATTGATAATATAAATATAAAATATAATATAAAAGCCCTTTTTTGTTAGTTTGTTTCTGTCATGCTAATGCAAATAGAGAGAAGGATAAAGCAGGCTCTACTGTATGTTCGCATCCACATTATTACTACTACTACTTCTGTCTTAGTAGTAGCACAGCAAACAATTCCACTAAATATAGGCATCTCTGGTTTTTCATGAATAAAACTAATGTTTTTCTCATTAAAAAAGAAATTCATTTTTTTACCAAATTTTGTTGCCTTATTGTTTTAAAATTATTAAAAAACAGAAAATGCGAGAAGTTGTAGAAAATCGACAGAAAAATAAATTTTGTCGAGGCATGCATTTTTGGCTCCTTGAGACTCCAACATTTAGTGAGATTTTTTTATTGTCTAATGTTAGTAGAAATGCAGTAGGTGAACTACTATTCATATAGCTTTTGGTCCCCCACCTCTTTTGGGGGAGAGCAATTCAATTCGCCCCCCTCCCCTCAAAAAAAAATCCTGCAAGAAAAATTTGAAAAGAAATAAAAAAGACACATTTTCACACCATTTATACTTAAATATATATTTGTATTATTGCCTCCAATCTCTCAATTTTCAAATTCAACGCTATTCCAATGACTGTGTTGAGTACGTCTCTGAGATTAAGATATATTTTCGGAGATTACTGTCACCTAAAAGCATCTTTTCTATCCTCTAGTTTAACATCTGAAATATTGGGTTGCTCAACAACAAGTGTCCAGTACAAAAACTCAATAAAAATCATTCAGCAATTGAAATCAAAACATTATTTACATTAAGGTAACTTGATATGATTCTTGGCAATGAATGACATATGTACCAGAATAAATATTTCCATACCACGAATATTCAGGTCTAAATAAAACCATTATGTAGTTAGTCATTTTAACAAAAATTATTTACACTCTTAAATATGTTTTAGAGAGTATTTTTTCTGAACCTTAAATAAATTTTAAAAAATGAAAAAAGGTGTGTATACTTAACCCTTTTGAGACTATATATATATATCCCAAGGTTTCTATAACTGCTGGGATATATATGTCCTATAGATATCTTTTACAATTCTACTGGGATATTTCAATTCAGGCATTAAGCACCTTAATAGGTTATTCTTTAAAGGAATAAAACAGTGAAGATGAACTAGTGTGGCATATCCTTGAAATGCAATGAAAAGTCCTATGGTCTAGCAAACCCTTAATAATGAGTTTGATCCTCATTGGGAACTTCCTAAATATTTGTGCCAGATTAGGCCAAATAGATTAAAATAGGAAAAACTAGCATTCCAAGGGAAATTGTGAATCACTGCCATCCATATATGCTGTATTGGGGGTGATCAATGAATAAGTTACATCTCTCGCCTTTTGTTGGGCTGTTATCACTAAAAAGATCTGAATTTTTAAAAAAAAGCAGGTGCAAACCAGTGACCAATTTAACAAACTGACATTGCATATTGAACCCTCACTAAAAACCTATTTTGGGGGGGAATTTTCAAAAAAAAAACAAAAACATTTTCCCTACTCATTATGGGGAGTGTGTGTGCCAAATTTCAAGTTACTACTATGAATGGTAAGGGCTGGGCAAAGTCCAGATACATAGATAGATACATATAAATATCAGAACACTTGAATAACCTAAACCCAGCAATAAAACAGTGTTGTGGGTGATTAACAAATAAGTTTATTATAATATATAATATATGCTGTGGTGTTGTGTCCAGGTTTCAATTAAAAGTTGTTTATAATTATTAACAATGTGTTTCAGACTGAGTAACCCCTCTGGAATAGAAACAGAATAACATTTTCCCTTACGTAATGGTTGAAATGGATCCTAGTGTTAACAGCATGATGTATATCAAATTGATATATGTCAAATCATGAATATAAACAGAGCTGTGTCTGTCACACATAGTATCAGTAGCAGCCATCAGCAGCATCCCTTCCAACCCTCTTATTAAACTACCTAACATTTCTTTTCTCTCCCTTCCTATCTTCTTATTAAACTACCTAACTTTCTTTTCCCCCTTCTACTGTGTCTGTCACAGAGTATCAGTAGCAGCCATCAGTGGAGTCTGTTGTTGTACACTTATGATAACTGTCAGGTCATAGACTAGTTATATAAAAAAAAATAGAGCATTGAATAGTTAAGAAATGTTGCTACATTCAAAGTTTAATTTGATCTGTTGAATATGATGATTTGAAAATGATTCAGGGTTGTTAGTTTACATAAATAATTCTGTCTTACCAAAGAGAATGCAATTTGAGTTAACACCCAACTATAGAATTTTAATGAAATTCAAAGCATTTTCAGTTATCTGGGTCATAAAAGTTTATTAAAGCTGGTTCAGTTATTTTAAATTGTTCACAGTGCACTCAATTTCAGCAATATTGATAGATAGAAAGATAGATAGATTTGTGGCATTACATAGTTTGGAGATATGTATTCTTTAAAAATTATTTGTTTATTCCTGTAGATACCCTGTGGAGCATAGGGCCGCAACAACTCTGCTGCAGTTTCATAGCAAGTGGTTTTTTTTACGGGGTGAAGTTGCTAGCCCCATGCCCAACCTACCTCTTTTACCCGGGCTTGGGACCAGCTATGGCGACTGCCAAGCTGTGTTTTTCTTGCCAGAGTAACCCTCTATTAGATTGACTGCCTTACAAGGCTAAAGAGGGCCAACTGCCCTGCTATTACCCATAGCTGGGAGGAGAAGTAGATTCATGCTGTTCCTAAGGGCATTAGTGTGAATTGAATTTGAACAGCCTCAGGCGAAGCTCAAACTCTGTTCACTGATTTTGTTTTCCATGGTTGTAACTGTTACACCACTCCGCACCTTCTTGAATTGACAGTAAGTTTTAGTTCATTTCTCTTCCCCAAATGTTGAGTTGATTTCTAGGTCTGGTTTGGGGAGTAACTGACACATATTCTCCTCATATTCACACAAGTACAAAGTGATGTGTGTGAGTATTTGCATTCGTGGGTCAAATTTAATGAAAGGGGTTTTACCTATGCAATGATATGACATCACCCTGTTGCAGTGGAGTAGCTTGCATATCCAAATGACCCAGAGATCTATGCTGGCAAGAGTATATGCTCCTGGTAGGTTCAGCCATGCCAGAAAGGTCAAAGGGTAGGGATCAGACCAATGATGATATCTAGAAAAGTAGACCTCAATGACAAAATATCCTGAAGTTGGAAGCAGGGCTCCAGTAGTGAATAAAGTGAGTATCAAACAACCGATAACTCGGTTTATCACACACTGATCGACTAGTCAACCACAATGACATGGATCAAACATTCAAGTTAGATGAATACTGCGATAATAAACAGGATTTGCTATTGTTTATCATAACCATAGCAAATAGAAAGACAACTCTGACTATAGCTCAATATAGGAATATAGTCATGGAAGACCGCGACCCGGTGAGGTGAAATGATATAAGATTACAATCTTTTAGCTACAATGTCACTGGCACAAAATACATAAAAGTTGGTTTGATGGGGATGATGAAAATTCCTACTTTCTCATAGCACTGTCTAATGGAGAATATTCATTTTGTGTGCCATGAATTTCCTTTCTGTTTGTTATCAACAAACAGAAAGGAAATTCATGGCATGAAATAAAAGCAAATAAATATAAAACATTTTTAAAAATCTTCCACTTGTACTTGGTGTCATGGTGAGGTGGAGATGACTAGTTAGGTCCGTTGAAGCTTCACCAGAGCCCCGTTAACCGTACATTTCCATATATCCCTACTCGGTTCATTCCCAGCCACTCACAATGCTGGATGTGGGGATGGACTTTCACGGTTTGATTTCAGAATTGTCCATCTCCTGTACTGGTTGCCAATCAAGGCTGAAGAGATCAGTCTGCCCTACTATTTTCCCATAGCTGAGGGGGAAAAAGATGGATTCATGCTGTCATAACCTCTAGACAACAGGAGTTGGCTTGTGCTATTTTTGTCTAGACAGTTGACTTTGGCGCAATGTCAATGAAATCCCACAATCAGAGATAACTCCAGGACAAGACTGGTCGCACCTATTTGGCACCTAAATCAGTGTTGTATCTAAAGATCAGCTAGATCTTCTAAATGCTAACCACACTATTTTATTTTTCCTCCCTATTGTCTCAACTACTAACCAGTACTAGAGCCACTAACTAATGCTAATACTTAAGAAATAGATGAACTGAAAGAACGGATTGATCACCTTGTGTTTCCACATATCTTTTATATATCTTGTTTGACTTTGTGACTTCCTTCGAAGCCCAAGTTATCACACATGCCTTTCCCAAGAGCATTAATATCAAGTGCATGCAAACTCTCTCAACCAGAGTTTGAACTTAGTTCTCCAAATCCATTTTCCATGCTGCTAACCATTAGGCCACCTACACCTCCGTAATATAAAACATAATACAAAAACACATCTTAATTGGGATAAACAGCCAAAACATGGGGGGTAAAAAATTAATATTTTCAGAAAGAGAAACAAGCGTTGCTTGACATATTACTATTAACAGGGTGTTAAGCATGAAGTATATTGGACCTTTCAAACTTCCTTATATCTCTATCTCTCGTAATAAATGCGTACAAAAATAATTACATCATTCCATGTCATTACTTTCTCAATAAACCTCCTGTTAGGCACCCTGTCATTGGACAATGTAGTCACGCCCACATAGAAAAGTATCTGTCATCATTCATTAGTATACAAAGAATTCCAGCAGGTGGAAGCATCATTTATTTGTTCAGTACACATTGACCATTACCACCCATAGATAAATAATACTTCTGTAATAATAATTATATATATTACATGTATTATACATATTATATTATGTAATATTATTAATCACTGCTACACCCAACATTGGTTTATTGCTGGGTTAGTTAATCACCACTACCAACAACACTATTGTTGGGTTTAGGTTATTCATATGTTCTGACATTTATATGTATGTCTCTATCTGGACTTTGCCCAGCCCGAACTATTAGAA
>VCCN01004833.1:771279-783201 GCA_006491835.1 Architeuthis dux
TGGCGTCAACCTCAGCAACTCGGATTTGCCATTAGTCAGAGTAAACTCATGGACAAGACTGGTCACACCTATTTGGCGTCTCCTAAAGTCAGACCATATCTAGAGATCAGCTAAATCTTCTAAACGCTAAGCACCCTATTCTAATTTTCTACTAAAGCCACTAACTAATGCTAATACTTAAAAAGAAACAGATGAACTGAAAGAACAGATTGATCACCTTATGTTTCCACATAGAAAAAAAAAGGTAGGTTGTCTTTTATATATCTTGTTTGACTTTGTGACTTCCTTTGAACCCAAGTCATCACAATGCTGAAATCTTCTTGATTTTTGGAGATGAAAACAGGATGGTGATTTATTCAAAATTATTTAATCTAAGATTTTTATTTCACTAATTATGATAGTTGAGATCATAATAACAAGCTATATAAAAACGATTAATTATGAATGGTTCTGAAGTCCTTAGAAAATACATAGGTACATTAATAAGTCTGTAGTCAAATGATGAAAAATGCATTTATTTTATACAACAGATATTTATTTTTCAACATAATCTCCTTCCTTGTCAATGTACTTAATCCAGTGGTGAATATTAATCATAGATTGAACATTATACAGTGATAATTTCAGATCAAAATTAAGCTAATGATTATGTTTCAGGCTACAGACTTATTGAACCAACCTTGTATACTCACTAGATTTGGTCTATTTGTTAAATGTTTTTAACAAGGGTATTTGGAGGACTACCATTCACTGCAACTCATCCAAGCCCTATAACTGTTCATATCAAGCTTTGGAAGATGGTCCCCTTAGTCATATTACCAGTGCATTGGACACAGTGTAATATTTGCATAGTTAAACACCACTACCCACAACACTGGTGTATTACTGGGTTTAGTTTATTCATGTGTTCTGACATTTATATGTATCCAAACTTCGCCCAGCTCTAACCGTTCAAGGTAGAAGCTTGAAATTTTACACACACACTCCCCTCAATGAGTAGGGAAAATCTTTTTTTTTTAAAATTCCTCCCCAAAATAGGTTTTTAGATGCCACATCTAAAAACCTATTTTTCAACGTAAGTTTATGATAAATGGCCATTATGGCCATTCGCATTTATGCCCACTTGTTTTTTGAAAATTCAGACCTTTTTTAGTGATCACAGCTCAACAAAAAGCGAGAGAAGTAACTTATTCATTGATCACCCCCAACATAGCATATATGGGTGGCGGTAATTCATAATTTCCTTTGAAATGCTAATTTTTAAAATAAATTCAACTAGACATCTATATACTGGCATATACAGTATACAGACATCCATCCATCAACATACAAGCATATTATATAAACATGTATCATGATAATATTTGAAGGCTTGAAAGAGGCAATATCTTTTACCTATATCATATATCGACAAAAAAGGATTATGACCAATTTGATCAATAACATTAACACTGCAGTTAAAATGACAAGCTAAGTAAACAACTAATCCAAATTGCCCTGTTCTAATGATAGCACAAATATGAAGTACAACCAGTTTTGCACTGAATATACAACAGGTCTGCTTAGTCAACCAATAGAAACCGTCATATTACCAACATCTTTTGGCTGCATGCGTGTTGAGAGTAATCAATTAAAAACAGGGGTGTTGAAGGAACAAGTTACTTCTCTCGCCTTTTATCAAATTTTCAAAAGACAAGCGGGAACGAACTAGGGATCAATTTAGCATAAACTTAAATTGAATAAATTTAATTGTAAATAGAACTAAAAACCTATTTAAGGGGAAATTTCTTTTTTAAAAACCCGTTTTTTTCTAGACATAATAAGGAGTAAATATTCAAAATTTCAGCCCTCTAACTCCATTGGTGTGGCCTGTATATGTGATACATACATAGCCAGCCAGACAGACCGACTTGAAAACTGAAGAAACCTATTTTGACAGTTTTGGTTCATGGTTTCTAATATAGTTATAAACTCAGCTTTTTTTACATCATAAAAATCTGCATTGTCATTTAGGACCCACTGGATTAGGCCTTCTCACCTAGGGTGAGGAGGTCTCAAAAGCTGGAACCTTATAGTCAATAAACAATAGTGATGCTGTTCAATTGTTTTATGTATCACCCCCACCACCCTGGAAAAGTAGCAGCGGAGGCCCATGCCCACAAGTTTTTTTAGATGTAGTGTACATGTAATTCTTCAACCAAACATGGATTATCCCTAGAGCAAAATTCATGTCTGGTTTTGAATCTTATCCCCAAAGACTCAAAATATCATTGAAATATGATCAATCTTACCAATGAAGTCCTTCCTTTCAGTAAAGCAGCTTATTGATATTTACACTGGGTAGATATTATATCGTAATTTTATTTATTATATCGACAATGGCTTCTGACATCAGTTCTCCTCCTCTACAAATAGTAACAATTGCTTCTGATATCAATCTGCCTATAAAACCTTGGATTCTTCACCTAGTTGTAATATTACCATTCCACTGTGCTTATGAGTCCCGGTTCTTTTAGCCTAGGTTTCACTTTATTCTTAAGAGCCTCTTTTTTTTCAAACATCCAGGGGATTTCTGTAGAATTTAGTTACCTCCCTTTAATACTCAAGACTTTTCAGAATGTGTCCAGATACCATGGTTGCCAGATTTGTCTGATTTCAGACATTGTGTCTGATTGATGTCCGATTTATGAAATGGAAAAAATGAAAAATCCTAGCCACTTTTAGCTATTTATTTCCATTATTGTGATAATAATCTAGCTACATTTAGCCACTATCAGCATTTATTCTGTCCGATTTTTGACTGATTTCGAGCAGGGATATCTGATTTTGGGAACACTACTGTCCGATTTTGAGAAAACTGATCTGGCAACCCTGCCAGATACAGAATATACACTTTTTGGTCATGACCCAGTTTTAGGTCCATCCTATCTTTCCCAATGTTTTTCAGTTTCATTGGAGTGTCAATCATTATATGAACAGATAATTGCTTATTGTTACTTTATTATGGAAAAATATTTCCCATCACTCAATTTGAAAGCATAAAAGATAAAATATAATCTGAAAAATGTACTTATAGACAATATATGATGAACAAACAAGGAATTATAGATGATTTTGTTAATTCATGCACAAGAAAGAATCATGCTCAACATGGAGAGATCACAAGACAGCACAGTATATTAGAGAAAAAACAGGAGTCAGAGATATCATAGAATCTATTAGAAAACTCAAATGGCAATGGGCTGGTCATGTCAGACAATGCTGGACATCACGACTCACATTATGGATCCCCAGAGATCATATGCAAAACTGCGACTGACAAAAAATAAGATGGCGTGATGAACTAGACAAGTTTAGAAAGTACTGGCTATGCGATGCCTGTGATATCTGGCGATATCTTGGGGAAGGTCTATGTCCAACGAAGAACGCTAAAAGGCAGATGATGATTGTTAATAATTCAACGCTTATTCACCAGAAATAAATGAATAAACATAAAATCATTCTAAAGTGGTGGAAATAAACAATTGAAATATTAACAAAATTGACCACAGTTTCTTATTTGTTCATAAAATCTTCATTACTCATAAACAAGTTTTACAGAGCCGGCCCGAGGCATAAGCAAACTAAGTGGCTGCTTAAGGCACCTTGGCCACCAGAGGGGATCCAAGAGCAATGAGAGGTGGTAGGAGGCCCCCCAAATCAAATCTGCTTAGGGTCCCATAAAGGGTAGAGTTTTATCTTCTGTGATACAATAAAATGTTTGTATCTTTATTGTTTTTATTACAATCATTATTCATGATCATTTAAATATTTTATAATTATTAAATAAATTATACAGATATAAATTATAATGCAAACATTGCAATACGGAGTTGTATGTTATTCTAGGTTTTTTATCATTACAGCCGTCAACATTATAATTATCAGAAATTTATATTCTAATTATTTGATTACATATTGATGATAAAAAAAATATTACCACTTTATAGCATTTTAATTTTTAGTTTTGATCGTAACTGACACATATTTCATTCTGAAAACACTTGAAATGCAATAATGTCTCTATTAAAAATAATTATCTTCTACAGAGAAAATTTCTTTGATAAATAAATTCAATCAACCCTTCAATACTAAACTGAGATTATTACAAGCTCTAAGCTGAGAAATTAGAAAAGTTTATCATTAATCTGCATTAAAGTAACTGTTTTTGGCACAAAATTTAAAGCACACCTATGTGCGCTCCAGGCCTGATTGAGTTAATACACCTGAGGGCTTTTAGAAGTCTAAAAATTGGGAACTGTTGATATATGCACATTTGAATAGTTGTATTTGGAGAGCACCGTTCTTATCCAGGCCCAGAGAGCAGCCCGGCATGTCTAACATTGCCATGGTTCTGAAAAGAAAAGTTTATAACCAATGCATACTATCAACAATCACATACAGTTCAGAGACCTGGAACCTGACAAAAAAGCTCAGCTGCAAACTAAGAACAATGCAACAAGCTAAGGAAAGAATTATGCTCAACATCACCTCAAAAGGACAGCACAGTGAATACGAGAGCAGACTGGCATCCACAACATCTTCAAACACATTAACAAATTCAAATATAACTGGGCAGGTCATGTGGTGAGAATGGCAGACAACAGATAGACCCCAAGGTTAATCACCTGAACCTCCAGAAACTACAAGCAAAGCCGTAGTGGTCAAAAGACCCAATGGCCTTATGACCAAAACAAATTAGAACCAAGATGGTTGAGAAGAGCACAAGACTGAAGCTTATGGCATCGGCTGGGAAAGGTTTACATCCAACAAAGGACATGGGGTGATGACTCAGCCCAAGACTGAAGTAGTAGTAGATATATATAATTGTTTACCTGGTTTTATTGACAGATTAGTGCCTGCAATATCTTTTTTGTGAGATAATATAAATCAAAATCAGTTTTGTATTGAAAACACTTGGGGCAATTCAATCAATCTAAGCCATTTATCCTATGAAATTTGAGCCAGTTATCATAAAGTACATATTTATTACATATTTTAAACTGACATCTCCAACTAAGTATTACAGCGTATTAATTTTACATCAATCTATATTAGCTTAGTTTGTTCAGCTTCTGAAATATATAGTGTTAAACAGAATCATGGCTGTAGTAAAACTCTGCTCATCCATAATAACAAATTACCTTAAGCTAGATAGAGCAAGGACAATGACTGTGATATTGATCCCACAATAAACCAGATGATACTATATTACTTTCTCATCAATCTTTTAGAAAAACAGCCCCTAATCCAAAAGAAGTGTTAAAAGTGTTTTGGTAGCCATTTTGAATTCTTTGTGAGGCCAGATTGATGGTTCAAAATTTGA
Source organism: Architeuthis dux (assembly GCA_006491835.1). NCBI lineage: Eukaryota > Metazoa > Mollusca > Cephalopoda > Oegopsida > Architeuthidae > Architeuthis > Architeuthis dux. The sequence goes on from VCCN01004833.1 coordinate 776,645, forward strand.
ATCTTTTTGTATAAGATAGAATCAAGAGTAAATGGTTCTACTTGGCTAATTTTGAAACTGGTAGGTTGGTGTTTGTATAAGATTAAGTGATTCTATGTTGAATATGAAATCCTATCACTATTATATAACAAAGGCTAATATTTTGTCCCTAAGTCATAAATATATACTTATATACAAATTCATAAGTAGAATAAAAAAATTTCAAATTATTTCATGACCTAGTGGATCGTTGGGTACTATGCTGGGTACTTAACGACATTTCTCAGGGCAATTGGGGTTAGTTAGCAATGTCCATCACTTCTCCAAGTAACAAGTTACAGGTTTGACTGGGTTACATGGTGTCAGCAGTGGGAATAATCCCTAACCTGACAATAAGTAGAACATGATACACATCTTCCTGTGGACCTAATGAAAAAAACAATTATAAACAGTAAAATCTTGTTAAATAATATACTCTGAAAAAAAAAAAAACACCCTCCATTATTGAAAGCACAGCTTATCATTGTTACTCATTCAACATTTCCTTCATTCATTGCTAACAAGGGAGGTAATCTAAAAACTTCTGACAAGGGAGGTAATCTAAAAACTTCTGACAAGGTACATAATATAAATCCGCAGATGAACAAAAACAAAATTAGCATTCCAAGGGAAATTATGAATCACCGCCACCCAGTGGCAGTGTTGGGGAGGATCAATTGAAAAGCTGGAAAATGGGGTGATCAATGAATAAATTACTTCTCTCACCTTTTGTTGGGCATTAAAAATTCCAAATTTTCAAAAAACAAGCATGAATGTTGCTGGACACAAACTAAGGGACCAATTTAACAAACTTACATTGAAAATTGAACACCCCTCTAAAAACCTATTTAGGGGGGAATTTTCAAAAAACAAAAAAGGCATTTTCCCTTCTGATTGAGGGGTGTGTGTGGGCAAAATTTCAAGTTTCTACTATGAACAGTTAGGTTTGGGCTAAGTCTGGATACATAAATACATATAAATCTCAGAACACATGAATAACCTAAACCCAGCAATAAACCAGTGTTGTGGGTAGCATTGATTAATTATGAAACAAAGCTTGATTCTCAAGATCTAAAAATAACTACTACAGTTTGTATTCTTAGTCTTTCTTAGAATACATATTTAGATATTCCTGTTCCATACTTAGACCCCCTTATTTATCATGGCACCAATGTGATTATAAGCAATTTACTGTCAATAGGTTGCATCTATAGGTCACATACTAACCCACAAGACCCAATGCTATGGACTGATTTGTTTGATCAATGACCTGTACTTTAAAAACTGTCTCCAACCACTGACATTTTGTCATGTTTCTTTACTATCTTCCAGCAACTGTAACTATTCCAGAACATGTTTCTTACTGAGCTGCCTATTCTAGTTCAAATATATCCTACCTGTTATTATTTACAAACTGGCTATCCATTATCTCATGCCTCTGTTCTTCTCATTCTCTCCTTTATCCCTTCCAATCTTCATTGCCCATCTATGTTGTCATAACCTCTGGACGACAGGAGTTGGCTTGTGCTATTTTTAGAAGCACTTACTACTTGTCTAGACAGTTGACCTCGGCATCAACCTCAGCGTCTCGGATTTTCCACATTTTTAGGTAAAATCTGTGGACAAGACTGGTCGCACCTATTTGGCGTCTCCTAAATCAGGCCATATCTAAAGATAAGCTAGATCTTCTAAATACTCACCACATTCTATTCTATTTTCCCTCCATATTGTCTCAACTACTAACCAGTACTAAAGTCACTAACTAATGCTAATACTTAAGAAGAAACAGATGAACTGAAAGAACGGACTGATCACCTTGTGTTTCTACATAGAAAAAAAAAGGGTTGTCTTTTATATATATTGTCTGACTATAAGTCATGACACATGTTTTATGTAAATGTTATACAAACATGAATTAGTTTCATATGTGAAAAAAGAATAAGGAATTTACTAATATTTTCTACTGCATCCTCTTTCATCTTTCTTTTGCTCTATCTCGCCTTAAAAATTTTTTAATGCATTGCAATTCTTACGCCTCCCCATCCCTACCTGCCAGTCACAAGCCTCTCTCTTTATGTCTTTCTTTCATCTCCATCTCTTCCCACTCTCTATATAAGTATATATATTTATTTCTTCCTTTCACCTGATTTTATTTTTATTTTTCACTAGATTTCCTTCTTCACATCCTCTTCTCCTCTTCCTTGCTTGCTTTTTCCAATTCCTTCCCGTTTAATATTATTATGTAAGTTTCTCTGTCAGAAAGTGCAACTGATTCCAGCTCAGAAGGACCGGAGATCAGGGAGATACTACACTCCCTGGTTAGAAGAGCCTAACAATTAGTTATACATTCTAATCTGATTAGTGTGTCTATTACAATAGTCCAACCTACAAATTCACATACTAAATTAGTATAGGTTGAGAATCTCAAACTCGGCAACCTTGGGACAGAAGGTGTCATGAATTTAGGAAATTCATGGGTTTTGGGTGTAGCATAGGCTAGGCGTAATTTCAGTACTACAGGGTCGGGTCATTAAGACCACAAAGTTATGGGAATAGCCCAGAATTTAAGAGTACACTGATATTAACAAATTACAAATCAGGTAGAATACATCTGTAAATAAGAAATAAATTGTAATAATAATAATAGTAAAAAAGGTAAAGTGTCCCGTCTCTTAAGAGACAGCTCCCAATGGAGTATGGAGCCCGTGACAAAGACCCGGTTTCTGTTGCATGCGTCAGCTTAGTGATCCTTGCCTCAAGTCTAGTCGAGACCAGGACTTTATTACTACAAGTTTTTTATGACCACCCCCTTGGGATGAAAGTCCACCGAAGGGATACCACCATTCTAATCACACAGCTTAGAGTGTACTCAATTAGCTTCTGAGTGCACAGGGAAATTTGTCCTAATGAACAGTTTTCCACACTCTTTGCTCATACTGGGAATCGAACCCCGGACCTTCTGTGTGTGAAGCAGAAGTGCTAACCATTATACCATCCGAGCGGACTATAATAATAGTAATAATAATGTATTTATTTATCATCGGGTCAGGCTGGGTGTGGTGGGTCACTGGGATCATTGTAAGTTGCGTTGTCTCATACCAGAGGGCGGTAAACACTCACTCAGTACACCATCCCAAAATTTTGAATGGTGTTTGGACATTTTTTAAATTATATAAATATGAATAATTAATTATAACTAATTATAACTAATTATTTAATTCTTAAAAATATACAGAGTTTCAGATGTCCGAGTTTGAGATGCTCAACCTGTACAAGTAAGGGGTGCAATTTATTTCAGTAGCTTTCTTTAGATCCCAAAATATTCACTTTATACCAGCAAAAAAATATTATAAATGCTTTCACTCTTACAATGATGCACCTGCTCAACATGGGATTTTTTGTGTTTAAAACCCTCATGAAGTCTATTCAGCGCCAGATTAGCCTATATGCAAACTATACCCTGGTGTAGGGCCCACGACATTGAGGAGGCTCATGAATAAATAGCAATGTAGAACTTTATCACTATTCCCTTGGGAAAAACATTAATCATAAATAAAATAATTACTTAATGCATTTAGCATTTTAATAAAAATATCATTTCATAAGTAAAAAAAACCTTTTTAGTATATACTATGAGATGTCTTATTTTAACATTTGTTATGATTTATTGCATAGTTCTTACATTTTTTACGTTGTTGAATTATGAACTTTTTAAATAAAAAAATGATTCCATTCAACAATGGCTCAGAAACGATTGAATGCTTTAGTTTTGATGTCAATTGAAAATGATGTCACCTCTTCAATGATGTTTGAAACCATGATTAAATGGTTTTCCGACAAAAGTCTTTATTTTAAATATTTGTACATATCTTATTATATTCATGTTTCAAATTAAATTTCCCTATCAATGAACTATTTTAACTATGTTTCAATATAAACGTACCGTTCAGATCTCATATAATTTTAATATGGTGGGCTCCAAAATTATGGGTGGCTTAGGGCCCATTGTGGTCTTAATCTAGCCCTGAGTCTATTTGATACTTCTCTTATCAGTGGAAAAATTCTACAAGTTCAGATCAAACAAGCCATATCTTTGCAATAACTTTTCATCTTTTGCACACTATAACACAATGTTTTTATTCATAGAAAAATATTTATGAATGAATATCAATCAATGTCCTGTTTTGCCCCACTGACCTATTTTACTACACCCACAATAGAAATTGTGATAATAGTGCCATTCATCTGTATGTGTGCATGTATTTATGCTAACCATTATTACATCATGTGCTCATAACTTGAGTTACTTATTCTCTTCTTTTCATATTTTCCATTGCAGTATTTATTTTCAGTATGACATTATTAAATGCTTATTTACAAGTAAGTTAATACTGCTTCAAGTAAATAACTATAATTGATTGCATCTTTGCAACAAGTGTTCAAACTTTAATTCAGAAAATCTTTTGAAATGGTATGTGTACAATAATACATGTTGGTTTATGAAAATAATACAAACTAAATATATACAACTACAAATGTCTTAATTGTTGCAGATGTGGCATAGCTGGTAAACTAACTTGTTGGCTGGAAGACTTCCTGCAGGGTAGGAAACAGAGAGTCTGTATGAATGGTCTAATTCTGAGTGGCGGTGTCTAAGTAGTGGTGTGCCACAGGGGTCAGTTCTTGGACCAGTACTATTTTAATATATATTTAATGATCTACTCTATACAATATCTATAAAATGTAAAATCTTTGCAGATGATACCAAATTGTACCACCCAGGCTTGTCGCCAGTTGACTAAGTAAGAGTACAGATAAATTATTGCCACGGTCAAGAGAATTATTATTAGCTTTTAATGAAGATATATGTAAGGTGTTACACGTGGAAATAGAAATCTGTGTTACGATTACTGTATGAATGGAAATATACTAGATATTGTAAATGATGAAAACGATCTTGGTATCATAGTAACTGATAAACTATCATTCTCCAGGTATATTGCCAGGCTGCAGCTAAGGAGAACATGTTACTAGGACTGATTAAGTATACCTTTTCATATATAGACAAGGACTCGTTCCTTATACTATATAAGACTTATGTCCGTCCACACCTAGAGTACTGTGCACAGGCCTGGTCACCGTACTTGGAGAGAGATAAAAGTCTTTTAGAAAAAGTCCAGAGACGAGCAACTAAGTTATTACCAGAATTAAAAAGTATGAATTATGAGGATAGGCTAAAAGTGTTAGGGTTAACATCATTAGAAAATAGTTGAGATTGGGTGGAATTAATAGAAATGTAGTAAACCCTGATGTATTTTTTTTAATAGAAGGGAGTACAAGGGACTGAGAGGCAACACATATATATATGGTAGAAGCAAATAGAAGTAGATTGAATATCAGAAAATTCTTTTTTAGCAATAGAGTGATAGGACTTTGGAAAAGATTACTGGAATATGTAGTGCTATGAACAGATGTAAATGATTTTAAGAAGAATTATGATGTTTATTACACCACTGCAAAGGTTTAAGGTCCTAGATATTGTCTAAATATGGTTGTTATGATGTGTGCTTGTATATACAAATTGTATACTTTTTTTCACACTAAAATAAAATGTTCTATACATTTCATATATTGCACTTCTTTCTTTATTACTACTGAAATTATTTAGAACAAATGGTAAATATTCAAATGTGATTGGTCTTTTTCAGTTAATTACACAATGGCTGGTAGTGATAACATGTGAGAAGCAATGGGAATGTAATTTAAAAAGGCTTTCTCAATTTCAGTTTTTTCATCACAACTACTCAGACTGTCAGTCTATGGCAGTGAGTAAATATCGTAGATCATAAATAAAGGATAAGCTCCATGCCATAGACTGATGGTCTGAGTAGTTGCTATGAAGAGCAACTAAAATTAAGATGAAAGAAATACTGGTCAAAAATTAATAGCAGTAACAATGGATAACTATAACCCTAAACCTAAATTTGTATTATCTTAATAACAATATTAGCCATGGATCTGTAACATTATCTTAAAATAGAGATTTATTTCTGAGTGAAGAGATTGAGTGGCATAACCTCTGGATGACAGGAATTGGCTTGTGCTATTTTTAGAAGCACTTACTTGTCTAGACAGTTGACCTCGCAATCGACCTCAGTGTCTCTGATTTTCCGCGGTTTTAGGTAAAATCACCAGTCAGAGTCAACTTGTGGACAAGACTGGTCGCACCTATTTGCCGTCTCCTAAATCAGGCCATATCTAAAGATCAGCTAGATCTTCTAAATGCTAACCACACCACTTGTTGGGGATTAAATCAAAACACAGATCAAATCTCAAAATACCTGAACATAATCTTCATTGTGCAGTTACTAAAGTTTCCCCCTGTCATGACCGCCGGACAACAGGAGTTGGCGTGTGCTATTTTTAGAAGCACTTCCTGCTTGTCTAGACAGTTGACCTTGATGTCAACCTCAGCGTCTCAGATTTGCTGTGCTTTTAGGTCAAACCACCAAAGTCAACTCATGGACAAGACTGGTCGC
>VCCN01004833.1:785363-814608 GCA_006491835.1 Architeuthis dux
GCCTTTGTCCAGCAGTGGACTTAAAACGACTGATGATGATGAACTAAACTTTATCTTTCATTGTTAATATACATTCCTGGTGAGATTTTGAAAAGAAAAATCTATTTTGATTGGTACACTTTTAATTGTTTCTTCTTCAAATGTTTTGTTGAACCATGCAATATGCACAGGAAAAAATCATGCTGAACATCACATGGAAAGATCACAAGACAGCACAATATATTAGAGAGCAAACAGGTGTCAGAGATATCCTTGAAGCCAGTAGGAAGCTTAAATGGCAATGGGCATTTCAGACAACATTATTCATCGGAACATAACATTTCCCAGATGATAAAATGTGAAGTTGTCATATCTAACATTTTTTCATAAGTTAGATATTAAAAACAAGAACGCATTATTAAATTAGATAGAGAAGTAAAAATCACACTAAATCATAGTATTCAATAACAATGTCAGTGAATGTAAAACTTGTCTGACTGAGGAAACCTTTGATTTGAAATACAGAATAGGGTTCACAAACAATACTGCTGGCATGAAGGAAAAAGCATTTAATATAGATTAACAAATGCAAATAAAAAGATTCTGAATAAAAATGTTTTATTATGCTTTTTAGTATAACAAGCAACAACACTTTGTTGGTTGGTCCTATGATCTAGGTCAGAGGTGCCTAACCTGGGATACATGTAACTCCAAATATAAATTTGCAGGTTTCAATGGGTACATTGGGGTACACCATGGTTATACTGCTATTCAAGAACTGCTGTTATTTCCGTCAACATGGCTTTGTGAGTCAACAGGGATTAAATCAAAACACAGATCAAATCTTAAAATACCTGAACATAATCTTCATTGTGCAGTTACTAAAGTTACCCCCTGTCATGAACTCTGGACAACAGGAGTTGGCTTATGCTATTTTTAGAAGCACTTCCTGCTTGTCTAGACAGTTGACCTTGGGGTCAACCTCTGCGCCTTGAGTTTGCCGCGCTTTTAGGTAAAGTCATGAGTCAGAGTCAACTTGTGTAACAAGAGTGGTCGCATCTATTTGGCATCTCCTAAATCAAGCATATCTAAAGATCACCTGAATCTTCTAAATGCTAACCACACTATATTCTATTTTTCCTCCCTATCTTCTCAATTACTAACCAGTACTAAAAGCCACTAACTAAAGCTAATACTTAAGAAGAAACAGACAAACTGAAGAACTTGACTGATCACCTTGTTTTTCTACATAGAAAAAAAAAGGTAGGTTGTCTTTTATATATATTGTTTGACTTTGTGACTTCCTTCGAAGCCCAAGTCATCACACGGCCAGTCTAACGGATAGAATCAGATCGGTTTAAGAAACAGATGAACTGAAAGAACAGACTGATCACTTTATGTTTCCACAAGGTAGGTTGTCTTTTATATATCTTGTTTGGCTTTGTGACTTCCTTCGAAGCCCAAGTCATCACATTCAGTGTCCATTTTTATCACATCTGCCACAGGGCTTCATTGATTCTTTCCTTGTTAACATAAGAAAGTTCAACAAAGTAAAACACTTTTTTCAAAGCCCGAGTCATCCCCCCCCTATTAATGAACATGTTGTCAAAAAATAGACTCAACCATCTCACAATCTTAGGCTGATATATTCAAAGAATTAATTACTGAGTATCTTATGAAGCTGAAAGAGGTACTTGAAGGATATCTCCCAAACCTTTCACAAACAATCAAATGGAGCTTTTATTAAAATCAATATAGTTTTATCAATTTTTGATCCTTAATTTTTAGAGGTACATAGGAAATTTTTAGAGGTACATAGGAAACCGTCTGAATGCCCAAGGAGTAAAAAGTAACAAAATGGTTGAGAACCCCATATCTAGGAGATTATAGAGGTGCCATGCTGGCTCTTTCATGGCATCTCTAGGGCAGAGGGAGGTATTTGGTGGTATCCATCTATTCTCCAAGTCACATGAGACAGATAGTACTGAGTTACATGGCACTAGCAGTAAAGAAAAATCTCTGTTAATTGTTGTGGCATGCCAATGACAAAACATGCCTTTCCACATTTGTGTAATGGCACGGTCATTAGAATCTTTACCTTATTTTTTTTTAATTTCATGATTCACTTGCTTAAAAGCTGTCTTTGGTGACCTTTATGCTCAATGTCGTCACTTTCTATGTATAGAATTTATATTATAATTATTTGCTTATTCCTCTTATTTTCTTATAAAGAAATGTAATTAAAAGTTAATAGACCTGGAGTTATCTCCCTTGGACAAACATTTTTTTGTTTTGTCAATTTATGCTGGTAGCCAGATGGGAATGGAAATTTTTTTGATCTCCAAGATACTGTTAATGGTATCGCGCTAACAAAAATTGTGCTACGATGTGCAGTTTTTACTATGCTACAGTAACAAACCTACAAACATACAGAAATTGGATAATATAGATTTGCTACAAACATTATCTGAAAACTGACACATGATAAACGTTTTGTCAGATTGATTCTTTGTACCCCATCAGAAAATATCTGGTGAAAAAGAATTGATGCTGTTGCCAATTTATAGGAAGAATAAAACAGAAAAAAATTACTTGTGTGGACCGAATCCAATATAACAAGAAACAGTCAAAGTATTTTGGGTAAAAATTGCTTCAAAGATTGATTTAGAAAATTGAAACAATTTAGACATGTTACTAGAGTCACTTCTATTTCAGAAAGTGTAACCATTTTCAAACAAATTTCTAATTACAATTTTTCTTTAACAACTGGAAATAAATGAAGAAGGGAAAGGAAGACAGAGCATTTCAATTTTCTTTCCTATTACGATGGAAAGTGAACAAAGATTTATTTATTCTTTTGCATTTTTCATGATGGAATGATAAAAATAATGTAAAAGTTAACATAGAAAGAAGGCGAAAAAAACGAGTTAAATTTTGATTAAGGTTAAATAATCAAAATTCTTTGACAAGGGAAAAAATGGGAATAATTCAAGGCAGCATTAGAATTCCAATCAATGTTCTCTTTGTAATGTTCCTGGAAGCAAGAAATTTTCATAATCTCACTTCAAAGCGGCTCTCCAAATATAGCCATTCCCTGTATCAGACAGAACATTTTACTTTGTCATTTCAACAGATGTAACAATTAAGTAATAGATCCTGGATCCGGTTGGTCCTTCGGCTTGTGCTCTGATCATCTTTAGCAAGCGGGTTTTTTACGGGATGGGATTGCAAGCCCCAGCCCTATTCTTGTTTTGCTATACTTAACCCTTAAATTCATGAACCGCTGGTAACCACTCGTAATTGACAGTGGAATTCTTCCGTGAATATCATAAAGATTATATAACTCTTTTGTGAATTGAATACAAAAAAGAATTTTCAATATTGACCTAAAGTTCAAAGGGAAGTAACTTTAATTAAAAGTTATTTGCCTTGATATTGAAATTCAATTTTTTTATATGAATCTAATTGTTAACCATAGCTGGGAGGAGGAGTAGATTCCACTCTTGATTTTGAATTCATAGTTGTTCTTCTCCTAAACTAATTGCCAAACATGGTTAGAGAGCCCAGTCTGCCTTGTTATTCAACCCATAGTTGGTTGGTAGAAAAGATGGATTCATGCCAATCACAAGGGCATTACACAAACAGTCTTCGACAGAATTTGAACTCAGCTTGCAGATTTCATTTCTTTGCCAGTAACTATTACACCATTTGGATCTCCTTGGCCACCATCCTTCGGTACAGTGGTCTAGTAGATATGTGTTAATTAATAGATAGAGAACTGAAATGTAAGCAACCAGTTATGAGGTTTCATTCAAATGGTTAAAAGCTCAGTTCTGACTTCAACTTGGGTTCTCTACCATTTGTACTGAATTTTTCCTCACATCTTCCCTTTTTTGATGTTTCTTGCTTTTACTTTTTCTTACCCAATCAAATATTATCTCTTTGCTGCTCTTTAAAAGAAAAGGCTGTATTTTATAAATTGTCATTTCCTGTCAACTTTTCCTTCATTTCACTAGCTGAATGGCATAACCATTCATAATCATAACGTTGCCAAATAAAGGCTAGAGACAACCTAACTTATATTTTGCTGCATAAAACTTGTATTCCAGTTGAGTAATCAGAATTAAATGTCTTCTTTCATACATTACCCACATATAAGAAGAAATATAGAAGACAAATGTGTGTTAAATCAGTGGAACTCAGAGTTTCAGGTCACATTTCTTCCCAGGTTACCTCAATTCCTCCCCCTTTTTTGACCAACCGAGAGTGTTGCGATAAAAAGTAGGAATAAGTAGGAGTAAATCTAGTAAAAAGATAATAGTAATAATGAAGAGTATATTGACCCAAAATGCTGTGATAATAAAAAACAGTAATAAGATGGCATAAAACTAGTAATAATAAAATAAGTGTTCATTTGTTTCCAAGTTTCATTTCATTCATTTTTCTGGCTTAGATTTTGTGCACAGAAATGAATTATAATGAAGGCAATTGAAGCAATAACACCCTTGTTAACTAAGTATTCTCATGGTCTTTAATGAGTTATTCCCCTTAGGCAGGAGAGTGCTTATCAACTTCGGTAAGGCGCCACTGTTTATGTCCTCATAGTGGGGAAGCCATATTGGTTTTAGGTGATCGAGAAGATGCATGTTGTGTTGAGTGCGGTCATTGTAAATATGTATGAATAAATTGGATCTGTGTGAGTATGTCTTTTGTTACATTTTTAAATTTGTTAATATCTGTCATTAGAACAATTTTACGACCCTTATTCTCTTATCTCTTGTGCTTAGAATGCCAAGTGATAAATATAGGAACTGCTGGGAACAAACTTGAATGAGTTTGAATATTGATTACGTCAAGAACACTAAGAAATAGTGCATTTTGAAAGTGAAAAATTGTTAATATATGATTACTACTTAAAAATGTCATTTGGCATGATATGACCATTTATATAGGAATCTGTCATTTTTATATCCATGCTCTTTGATTCCCAAAAGACTTTAAAACTCTACTTAAATCCTATTTGGTATGATATGATGATTATATAAAAGCCTGTCATAAAACTATATTCATATTCATGCTTGCTGATTTCAACCATCTATCTTTTACATAGATGTTAGGCACCAAAACAAACAGCTATAGATACATACTATAATTCTGAGATGAGTCATTATCATTCCAAAAGTCATTTGGACTATTGATCACTTTCTTTCTGTTGTTAGCTCAACATTTCAGCTGATTCATTCTTCAGCCTTCCTCAGTTGTACAATATCTCCTTCCATTCAGTTTGCACACCTAAGAGAAAGGCTGAAGAATAGATTGGCCAAAATGTTGTGGCAACAATAAAAGGAATTAGATGAATAGTCTGAGAAACTGTTGGAATAAGCAGTGATATTTCAACAGTCAGATTCACTGATATGAAATCAGTGCAACAGAAAGAAGACAAAATATAAACAGTTACACAGCAATCACTTACATTCTTTGAAACTGATTTGACCTTCTTTTGTATATTTCTATTCTTTGAAAAATTACATTTACGGCTGGTATTGATTTCCAATACAAGCTGATTATAATGATATTTATATACTCTCCTGTTAAAGGAGAATAGTTATGGCCTCCTGGGGCAAGAGAGAATCTCATTACTTGCATAGAGAGCCTGGCATATTTTGTGTCTCTGAGAGAATCTGTCCATAGACAGGCAGATTAACAATTCCCTGTGTTGCTGACATGGGACGACCAATGACCATTGCATAACATCTAACATAATGCACAAAGGAAAGCTCAAGGCTTATATCTTTGTTTTTATTTGTTAGATCTATATCAGGGCTAAAAATAAAATTCAATCTCTGCTTGATAGATTAAAGCACTTTGTCCTGAACATGGATAAATATCAATATGTCTAGTTTCAAATTGAATTTGTCATTGTATTCAGTAGAACCTCTACTTTTTTAACCTTTAGCACTCTGCATTCTTTTTCAAGAGCACCAAGGTTTTGTTCACTTAGTAACTTTGAAAGCCTGTAATTTGTGTGTTTGTTCATGTATGACTAAAATTGACATAATAACACAACTGCAAAATTCAAACACTCTAGTTCGGCTATGGGGGTCACCTGCAGTGGCAAGACAAAGTTTTTGCTCTGCGCACAGTCTCCTACAGAGTGCTAAAGGTTAAGCATCACATTGTTTTCTGTCTGTATTTTGGTTTTTTAAAATTCCATCAAATACAATTGGCTACCTGGCCAAATGTTAGGTTCAAATTTAATTTTTGACTTAGACAAAAGGACAAAAAAGAAGATGACATTACTTCTGCCAAAGAATGCAAATGTTGTCTGAAGTTCTGAGATTAAGCATTTTTATTGTCAAATTATTTGGACTTGTATCCTCATCTTTGTTGTTTTTATCATGGTTAGACCAATACCATAAATGCCGGACTATAAAACGAATGGTTCACAAGGGTATTCAGGACTACTGCTCACTGCAATACATCCAAGCCCCATAAGTGTCCATATCAAGCATCAGTAGAGCCCCCTAATCATGATGCCTGCAGATTGGATGAAATGTAATAAGGCTTCCCCCGATATAGCATGGTTCATTACAGCCCAGTTTGTGACATAAGGCAGTGGATTGTGGACTCCAAAACCTCTTTTTTTTATTATCACCTATTTGTCAAAACAAAAAAACACAAATTAAAAAAGAATTTAATCAAAAGACTTACTTACTATGACTAAAACATTAAATTTCTTCAATTTGAAAAACAAAGGTAGACAACTTCATATCCTGTATCATCCTTTGTTTTATTGTTTGAGGGTTTTTTTTTTATGTCAGTCTTTCTTACTCTATTCCCTATACAACATAATTGGAGAGTTCTGTGCAATTGTTCAAGTTAAATTTAATGAAACATTCAGTATTTATTCCTTGATTACTGAATATATTTATGAAAATGTTACGTTATGAAACAATTGTGGAAATATATTTTTTTATGTAAGAACCTACCTTATTTGATTTTATGACAATAAATAAATTTTCTGACATCTCAATAAATAAATATCAAACCAAACTGAAAGGTGTTTTGTTTACATTGTAAACATTCCATAAGAATTTTAATTTTCTAAAAAAAGAAATTTAATTGATTTGAATTCTTATGGGATTTTTACAATGTAAACAAAACACCTTTCAGTTTGGCTCATTATTTATTGATAGATGGATAGGGACCATATTGATTGCTGATAACTAATGGGTGGCTCATATATAAAAAAAATATTTGCATAATTTATTATTTCTAATAAAAACAAGTCAAGAGTATAAATTTGAGAATTTAAATCTTGATGATTTAAATTCTCAAATTTATACCTGTTTATATAAATTGGAAACAAAGATATGTTCTTCATCAAACTGTTTTACAAAGTTGATAGAGGTTATGTATTCACCCATATTTGTCTGTTTGTCAACACAATATCTCCAAAGGTTCTCAATGAAATCTTTTTTAGAAGGGTGGGCTATGGAACAATTTATTAAATCTTTGGGTGGATACAGGAATTTTTTTGATTTTGTTAACATTGCAAGATAAGACAATTTTCGGGCTTTTCTGATGTAATAACACAGTAATGACCATCTCGGTGAAGTCATCATAAATAAATATGATAAACTGCATTATAGTAGTTTTTCAATCTTGATATGTCTCTGATGAATAATTATTACAAGCTTTTGTCATGGCATAGTCTGGGATCTGTAACTTGATTGTTCAGTTTTTAGTGACAATGGCATTGGTGCAGGTATATGCTTTCTAGTTTAAAATAATTGGTTCTTAGCTAAATGACATTGTCATGACCTCTGGACAACAGGAGTTGGCTTGTGCTATTTTTAGAAGCACTTACTGCTTGTCTAGACAGTTGACCTTGGGGTCAACCTCAGTGTCTCGAATTTGCCGCGTTTTTAGTTAAAATCACCAGTCAGAGTCAAATTGTAGACAAGCCTGGTCTCCTAAATCAGGCCATATCTAAAGATCAGCTAAATCTTCTAAATGCTAACCACACTATTTTTCCTCACTATTGTCTCAACTACTAACCAGTACTAAAGTCACTAACTAATGCTAATACTTAAGAAGAAACAGATGAACTGAAAGAATGGATTGATCACCTTGTGTTTCTACATAGAAAAAAAGGTAGGGTGTCTTTTATATATATTGTTTGACTTTGTGACTTCCTTCAAAGCCCAAGTCATCACAGACATCATTACAAGTATATAATAAATACTAACCGTCATTCCCATGAACTTTTACCACAAACAAGACAAGTTCTAATGCTTCTTCTTTAAGAAACAATGAGACCAAAAGGCAGAATGTGTGTAGACAATCATGAAAATGATACGGGAGGATGAAAGATTTATTGGTTAATCTTTTTCTCATACAGATAAAAGTCCATAGCAATTAAGATCCAATCAGTTGTAAGTCTTCAGATTTAGTATCTAGCATGCACTCTCAGAGTCAGTTACTCCTGTGTGATGCAACACATGCAGCAATAATTTTGTCTCCATTTTTCGAACGATCCATGGAAACCTGATCACTGTCTATGGCAGCAATTGTTAGTGTTTATGAGGCAGGGGTGCTCAAGATGGACTGCCTTACAGGGCTAAAGGGCTCCAACTGCCCTGCTATTTATCCATAGCCGGGGGTGGGCATAGATTCATGCCTTTCCTAAAGGCATTAGACTGAAGTGAACACACTGTCTAGAAAAATAGAAATATACAAAAGAAGGTCAAATCAGTTTCAAAGAAAGCTAGTGATTGCTGTGTAACTGTTTTATATTTTGTCTTTCTTTTTGCTGATTTCTTTTTGCTGATTTCATATGAGTGAATCTAACTATTAATCTAATTCCTTTTGTTGTTACCACAACATTTTGGCCAATCTATTCTTCAGCCTTTCTTAGGTGAGCAAACCGAATGGAAGGAGATATTGTACAACCAAGGAAGGCTGAAGAATGAATCAGCTGAAATGTTGAGCTAACAACAGAAAGAAAGCAATCAATAATCCAAATAACTTTTGGAATGATAATGACACATCTCAAAATGATAGTATTGAATTTGAATTCAATTTGCTGATTCCATTCCATTAACTAGCATGCACTATACTATCTAGTTATAAAAATGCAAACTTACATTTACAAATCACAGAGAGATAAACTCAAATATAAATACACTTTATACTAAAACACACAGAGTTATAATTGCAAAAACAGAAGTGTTCCTCTACATAGATTTTCTTGCTCCCTTGCAGGTATATTTATAAATGCAAACTGATAACCATGCACGTCCGCTCGGATGGTGTAATGGTTAGCACATCTGCTTCACATGCAGAAGGTCCTGGGTTTGATTCCTGGTATGAGCGAAGAGTGTGGAAAACTCTTCATTAGGAATAATTTCCCTCTGCACTCAGCAGCTAATTGAGTACACTCTAAGCTATGTGATTAGGGTGGAGGTACCCCATCGGTGGACTTGCATCCTGCCAAGGGGGTGGTCATAAAAACTTGTAAGAATAAAGTCCTGGTCTTGAGAAGATTTGAAACTTGCAAAGATCACTAAGCTGACGCATGCAACAGAAACTGGGTCTGTCATCATGCTCCGTTGGGAGTTATCTCTTAAGAGACAGACTCTTTTTTTAACCATGCATATATTTTAATGTTAATTTTTGTAATAATATATCTAATTATTTCGTGTGCCTATTTATACATTCAGATATTCCCAGACAGACTT
The DNA here is from genome assembly GCA_006491835.1 of Architeuthis dux. NCBI lineage: Eukaryota > Metazoa > Mollusca > Cephalopoda > Oegopsida > Architeuthidae > Architeuthis > Architeuthis dux. The sequence goes on from VCCN01004833.1 coordinate 795,086, forward strand.
AAATATCATCATCAGCCTTTTAACATCCGTCATTGGACATAGACCTTCCCCAAGAATCACCAGATCTCTCTATCATGGGCATTGCGGTGCCAATATCTTCTGAACCTGTCTAAATCGTCACACCATTTTATTTTCTGTCAGCCACATTTTTGCATATGATCTCTGGGGATCCACATTGTGAGTCGTGATATCCAGCGGTTGTCCGACATTCTTGCAACATGACCTGCCCATTGCCATTGGAGTTTTCTAATGGATTCTATGATATCTCTGACTCCTAGAGAGAGAGAGAGACAGAGAGACAGACAGACAGACAGACAGACAGACACACACACACACACACATGTAATATATATTATTTATATCTCTTTATATGTAAACACAATCTTCACATACATATACATATTAGCATATGCTCTTACTCAGAATATATACACATTTCTACACACATGTATATTCTCATACAGGCATTCATAAATGCACTCACTTTTAAAAATAAGAATTATACACCTATAGATGCATATACACTGATGCAAAACACATACATTGAATACTAGTTCATCCATGTCACACTAATTCATTCATGTGTACTTGTGCCTGTACATATAAATATATACATGTGTGTATAAATGTTCATATGTGTGTTTGTGTACACATCTCTCTCTCTAAATTAATTATAAACCAGACAACAACTTTAATGACTAATATAATAAGCGTAAATATTACACTCACTACATGCATGTAGTATTCTGTTATATTTTATTTTTCATTTTTCTTATTCACAGATAGCTTATATATTAATCATTTGTTATTAATATTCTAAATACACCTCTATAAGTTATAGCATTAAATTTATAAAAAAACGTAAAACCCTTAATATTTAAAATTTAAAACATTATAAACCACCAATAATTTTTTTTTTTAAAACCAACCGTAGACATAATTCTGAAATTCAACTTTAAGAATGCTGGTACAAGATTTTAACGGAATATTAAATCAGGGTATATATAAGACCAGGTATAAATTTTTAAGATCATTTTCCACCTGAAGATTCACTAATAAGTGTGAAACAAATTTGTTGTGGACATACCATTATGATGATGATGATGATGTATGTATATGTGTGTGTGTTTATGTATGAACTAGCATGGTCATTAGGCAAGAAAGACAACACTATTAAACTGCATTCACTCACTATTCAGATTACCTATAGCTGCCATGGTTACTTGTGCAATCTTAAAGGTTTTCTTTAATTTGAAATAAGAACAGAAATGAGTATGTTAGAGACATAAGAGAACCAGCTAATATTACAAAAATAATATTTTCTCCAATTGTTATTCTTCATTTTATCACTGTTAGCATTTATAATCAAAAAAAGTAATTGCTGAAAGTGAAAATATAGGAAACAGGTTGCAGACTTGCAATTTATTAACATGAGCTGTTTTGGAGGGAAAATATTTTCTCTTCTTTCTCCTCTCACTCAACCATTGATCCTGCAGCCAATGAAAAGTGAGTATTTTTGCTCCCCTTCCTTTTTCTATTTCTTCATGATCCTGCAGCCAGTAAAGTAAAGTTAGCATTTCTACCTTCTCTTTCCTCATTTTACGCATGAATCCATTGAAAAGTAATTAGAACATATGAATGCCAAGAGACGTTCATTGTTCTATGAAAGTGCACCTGTGTATGTGTGTGTGTGCGAATGAGTCTTTCCTCTCTCTCTCTGTGCATATGTGTGCATTTGAATCTGCTTGGCTGCACTTCACTCTTTTTCTTTCTCAAGTGGTCACATTGTTACACTCCAACACTTCAACTTAACTAAATTCATTGAGTTACCAATTAAAGTTACTCTCTTGTGAATCCTAGCCACCTCTAGGCATAGATTTTTCTATTTTTCATCAAGAGACTCTTTTTTTCAATTCCTTGGTCTGAATTTGATTCTCCTGGTAGTTGGAGTGGAAATTTCTTGAGGAATATTTTAAATCAGGTCACATCAGGTCACATTGAATGTGATGCACACAGCTAAAATACAACAGGTTGGAATTCCTTAATATTAGGTTGTTACACATGAAATGTTGTGTTTTGTTACATCATAGAGAATAATGCTAAAAGTGAAAGGTTTACTAATTTAATGTAAATAGAGATATAATTCTTAACTATGGGAGGTTTTGAGTCCTTAACAGCAATGGTGTCTACACAAGAAATTAGAATAATTTTCAAATACAATTTCAAATTAGGACATAATGTTGCTCAAGCTATTGATAATGTCAACAAAGCATTTGGAGTGAACTGTTCAGCATTGGTTCAATAGGTTTTGGTCTGGAAATATGGATATACCAATAACAAGTCTCAACATAGGCCCAAGCCTGTTCTTAATGATCAAGAATAATCGATAGCAGTGGCCAATGACTCACGAACAATGATTCAAGCACTTTCCAGAGGACTTCAACAGCAACCATATCACATCATCTCAAGACAATAGGAAAGGTTAAAAAGTATGTAAAATGGGTCCCACATAAACTGAATAGAATACTCCATGAGAGTACCACACCCAACACCATACAGCTCAATGTGTCTAAGCTTAGAGAATTGGGATATGAAGTATTGCAGAATCCTCCATATTCACCTGACTTTTGGATAGCAGAAGAAAATAATAATGTTGTAGTAGAACCTTTCATTGACTGTTTTGAGAATCAGCAAAGTATTAATCCAATATAGTACGACAGCTTTATTGACGGATCAATAGGCAATCGACCATTTCTTAATAAGTTGCTCAAGATGCACACAGGCTTTCTAAAGAGCAGCTGTTGATCCCAGAGATTTAAGCGCAGAATCAAACTTCACTAGTAATTTGAACCTGTCACTCACATGCTGGCTGACTCTAGTAGGTGGTGTCAATTTTAAAATTAGCAGAGTTAAAAGTATAGCATAATATCAAACTAATACTTAGAGGGACATTAGAACTTTGTTCAGATAGTTAAAGTTGAGCTGTTGATACTGATCTTTGGAATCCGACTCAAATTTAGACCTGGAAATCTAGTTAAGATTCAGTTTCTAAAGTGGGCCATTCGAACTGGGCTATAAGACTGGTTTAATTGGTGTGAAAACTTGTCACTTAAATCTGACAAAAAGTTAAAATAGGATTAACCCTTTATTGGGCAAGTGACATATGATCACCTGAGGACCTGCCAGCCGCATGCAAATATTGTAGCTACACAGACAACATATTCCGCACCAATGTGGTCTGCAAGCTTTGCAAAGTACACTTGTGTTTGAAGACAGAAACTGTTTTGAGGCATACCACACCCCATTAAATTAGCCTGTTTTTGGACTGCACAATAAAATTTTAAAATCAACCCGGAGGTGTTATTCTTTTTGTTAATATCAATCTTTTGTATCTATTCATTATATTGAATGTTATTCTTTAATTCTATGTTTTATTTAACTTTCTACTTTAATTTTTTTATATTTTCCAGTTTTGGTCACTTTTTGGGGGAGGCACCATATATAATCACTTCATCAGAGGAGGTTTTGCCCCCATAAACAAAAGAATTTCAGAAAACTTGCAACTGAACATATCTTATAATTAGGTCTAGTTTAACATACAAAAAGGTTGTTTTATGCATTCCATTTATGGATGTTAAGTTCATAGGTCAACAATCGTACTTAATAAACCGAAACATTTTTTCTTATTTAAACCTTTCATTGTCTTAAAAAAATACTTTTACAATTTTGTGACCAAACCACTTTAAGCCAGCATTTCTAATAACACTATCTTTAGTTTTCAAAGTTATCAAAAATTATGATTATCATGAAATAATGTTGATTTTAACATTTTATTATAGAGATGACATTGATGTAAAAGTTTTTAAAAATCTCTTTTCTTTGCAAACATTTCTATGTTAATTTTAATGTTACACAGACATTTTCATAGGGTTATGTTAAGTGATTTCTGTGGTAAGCTGTCATATGCAGATGAATTATAATAAGATAAAACATGCAGACGAAAACAGCTTTATTGTATTTATTTTTGAGAAAGTATTAAATTTTATACACTTCAAAAATAATAAGAAAAACCAGACATAAATATATAGATGAAACAGACAGAAAACACTGCATTATTCATTAAATCGATAGACTGGAATATTTCAATGAAATCTATTCAGTAAATAAGTAATTCAATAAAACTATAAAAACAAAAAACAAGCAAATCAGAAAATAAATCATTTGTTTTATTCCAAGAGGACAGTGAAGAAAATTCTCCTTTAAAAAGAAATGATCAAATAATAATTCCTCCATGTAGATTCAAATTTCATTTTTTTTAAAAATGATGTCATGAATAATCTAAATATATGTATGTTTGAATCATGAGCGAGATATTATTCTGATGATGTTTGAACTTACATAAAGCATGCTTACATACATTTAACTATTTTATATAGTTTGACTTGAGTTTTAATTCCAGTTATTTTTGTAGAGTAGCCCAATCACCAGAATTACAAAGATTAAGATATTTTGTAAATTATTAGCCAAATAGAGGAAAAAACTATAAGGAATTAATGAAGTAATTTTAAGTTTTACAAACTTTGTTTGCCTCTCTTGTCTTGCTCAAAACTTACCTGAAAAAAAGAAAAAAGATTCATATGAGAAATTATGCAAATATACATATAAAGTAGGGGAAAGAAGTATTTGAACACTTGCAAAATATTTATTTAATATACAGTGTGGGTGAAAAGAAATTCCCTATTGGAAATTGGTAATATACATATATACATACATTCATACACATATATAGAGAGAGTGCAATATTTATAAGAGTTATATATAATTTCTAATAGGGAGTTAATTCTCACCCACTAGTACTTCCGATGCTCACATTTACTTTAAATTTACACAGATGATGTATTTTGATATAAAATTAACAATTACTAAGAGAAAATACATACATTGAATTAAAAAGATTAAGGAAAACTGGGGTGAAGGTTTAATTTTTGAGACCTAAAACAAGGCTTTCATTTAACAACCATTTTGTTTAGCAACCTGGTCATTGGAATGAAACCCAGTCGTTAACCAGTAGACTGTAATCAAAATGATTGTGTATCATAGTGTCTTATATATTACCATCCTATAATGTTTTTCTGAGTAATGAAATAATTTATTTTAAATAGTTTCACCTAAAGTCACCAAACAATGTATTCTTTAAAATACATTTCGTAAAAAAATATCAAATCTGCCTGAAATATAAGTAGTTCACAAAATATTATAATTGTTGAAAAAGGATACATTTTCTTTGGGCGAGAGACAACTTTAAATAGGTATTATAAAAAGAGAATCTTCTCACAATGAAAGAAAACCATTACTAAATCTTCTTCAAGAAATATCTAATTTTATCTACACAAAAAAAATGTTTTCAATAAATGGATTTTTAGAATACGTACATTAATGCTACCCTTAGTCAACGAGGACATTCACAAAATAGATGTTTTTAAAAAGTGCAGGAAAAACAAGGATTCTTTAAATCTTTTATTGAATCAATTCAATGAAAGATGTGTGATAAAGTGCATACTATATATTTGTGTGTCTTATATGTCTGTAGGTGGTATGTATGTTTGGCATTTTCATTGAAAAAAGGGTTTTCTTCATTGTCTCTCTTAAAGTACTTTTCCAAAAGGAAAGTTACATTTTCATGATAGCTTTAAAAATATTTATACCAGTGCCTCAATCCAAGATTTTTCCTACACTTGAAAATAAAGTTATTTTCCCTTCTTCAAGTAAGTGGAGACATGATTGTCAGATACAGATACAGAATATTAGATCAAGTTCAGTTCAGTAAAATACATAACTATGAAGCTATGCTCATGATAAACACATACATTTTATATAATTTCAAAATCAGTTTTACTTGGTAGTTCACATGCGAATGGCTTATCAAATCTATAATATTAGGTTAATGCAGAATTCCCATTTAGCACAATGTTAGGGACATCTTAAAAGTGTCTTTGAAGTTTTCTCAGCTCTTTATTGCTTGTGCTTCATACTCTTTAAGAAATGTTTGCGGAAAAGTGATAATTTTACATCAGTTTGGTGAAAATCATGGCTGAATATAAAATACACATTCAACACTGTTTACTTTTCATGTTTAATCTGACAAAAGGTGCAGTGGAAGTTAGTCAATGGATCTATGGAGTCATGGCAATGATGCCGTAGGTGTAAGTATGTGCCAAGAATGGCTTGCAAAATTTTTAAAAGTGATTTTTAGCTCAAGGGAAAAAAACCTTCTGGAAGACCTCAGAACTTGAAAACTGATGAATTGGAGAAACCTTTGAAGGGAAATGCTGTGCAAACAACGTGTGAACTGGCAGAAAAATTAGAGGTGAATCAGTCAATTGATTTGAATGAGTTGTTGGTAGAGAAAATACCTTTTTCTGGGCAATGAAGTCAACTTATGATTTTGCAGCATCATTAAATGACAGATTTTACAGGAAAAAAATCACTGTTTCTTTATTGGTTTATAATTTGTACTAGAGAGGAGGTTACTAAAGGGGAGTCCTAATGTCACCGATAAAAAGTGTAGAAATGTAGTTGGTAGGAAAAAATGACAGTAAAAATAACAATAACTAGCATTCCAAGAGAAATTATGAATCACTGCCTGCCATCCATATTTGCTATGTTGGAGGTGATCAATGAATAAGTTACTTCTCACCTTTTGTTGGGCTGTGATCACTAAAACAAGGTCCGAATTTTCAAAAAAAAAAAAACAAGCGGGCACAAACTAGTGACCAATTTAATTAAACTTACATTGAAAATTGAACCCCCCCAAAATTTCAATTTTCTACTATGAACAGTTAGGGCTAGGCGAAATCTGGATACATAGATACATATGAATGTTAGAACGCATGAATAACTTAAATCCAGCAATAAACCAGTGTTGTGGGTAGTGGCAATTAACAAATAAGTTTATTGCTGTTATTTAAATGAACAGTCTGTCTTTGGTTTATTTGGAGAGTTAAGGTAGCTTAAAGTGTAATTCAAGTTGATGATGTTAGTGTGAGTTCACTCATAGATGAGCTCAACAAAATAGCTGTGGTTTGATTGGCCAGATTGATAGTAGGCTAGGATCTACTTTAAATAAATTTGTTACTTAGTCTCAACCCTGCATGGTGGAGAGTTCAATGCAAATTCTTTAAGCTATTATTATTTGTGTATTTTTTCTCTCGTATTCATATTCAAATAGGTGTTGTATGAAATATAAATTAAAACAACCCAAGCTTGAAAAAGTTAATGATTATCTCTGAAACCATTTCATTCTACCAACAGACAATCTGATTAGCATATACATACACGTGTTGGTGTATGAGGAATCATGGGACAAGCAAAAATCTAAGTGAACTTAAAGAACCCTTGTCAAAAACTATAGCAATGATGAATACCATAATGCATGCTTACTTTCATTTCCAACTCTAACATTACTTAAATCATAAATTAGAAGCAATTCTCTTCTTCCTCTGAATAGATATCTGCATTGTTTATTTTGTATATTTTTATACATTATTTAATAATATTAATGATTGACAAAAAAAAATGCTTCTTTGTCCCTAGAAATATTTGATAATTAATTACTAAAAAATTTAAATTTCAGGATATAATAATTAGATATTCATTGATTATAGTGAGGATAATAACTGTACTAGAAGCTGCTAATGACTCTTTGATTTCATGTTGAAAATGTTGGCCCATACATCCAGTGTGTATACAAATAAAATTTTAAAGATCTATTAGTTTTTATCTGTGATACAAAGACTTAATACTCAGACTACTTTTCTTTCATTTTAATTTTAGATATAACAATTATATGGATGCCACTAAACTGATATAAACAATAGATACACTTTGCCTAGAACTGTGGTTCTCAACATTTTTTGCCCATGAGCCCTTTTCACCATATTTCAGAATATCATTCCCCCACTTCAAAGACTGTCCGACTCCAAAGGTGCATTCTATACTAACAGTGCCAAAAATTCAATATATCAACTGTTTCAATCTGCCAATCTATTGTCCTAATTTAAACCCCCGAAACCCTAAAATTATCCCCAGCGATGGGGTGATTCCCTCTGGTTGAGAACCTCTGACCTAGAAGATGGTTTGAAGACAGACAACATTTTAATAAAAAGAATTGTTTTTTTCCTTTTTGTAAAATTTGTATACATACTGGATAAATCGGCAAACATTGTCAAGGCAGCATTAATCAAGAAATACAAATGATAAATATCCCCAGTGAAAAATGTTCACCAAAAGCATAACACTCAAATCTTGCTACCCACAACACTGGTTTATTGCTGGGTTTAGGTTATTCATGTGTTCTGACATTTATATGTATCCAGACTTTTCCCAGCCCAACCATAGTAGAAACTTGAAATTCCACCCCTAAATAGGTTTTTTGTGGGGGGTTCAATATGTAATGTAAGCTTATGCTAAATTGGCTACCATTTTGTGCTGCTTGTCTTTTGAAAATTCAGAACCTTTTTACAAAAGGCGAGAGAAGTAACTTATTCATTGATCACCCCTTTTTCCAACTTTTTAATTGATCACCCCCCAACAGCATATATGGGTGGGGCTGATTCATAATTTCCCTTGGAATGCTAGTTCTATTTGGTTACTTCTTAGTAGATATTTGTGGAAAGTATGCATAAATTTAACAAATCACAAAAAGAATGAAACTGAAGTTAAAATTCTACTATTATCTATAGAAATTATACTGTCATTGCATAGAGCAATTTAAGGCTGTAATTAAAGATTGTAACATGCAATCATCAAGAAAATGGTTTTCAAGGCTATAATTAATTCTCAATAAAATAAATATAGGAAAAAGAAAGAGTGAAAGAGGCTGGGGGCTTTTCAGTGGGAACATTTAATTGACATTTTAATGTGGCTTAATTTTCAATTTTAAGAAAATATATAGAGTATAAAATCTTACAGCATAGCACACACACATAATATAACATTTTAGAATCTACTGATGATTTTTCAAGTGGAATGATAACACTGTTCCTTTCAAAGTCTTTTTAGAATGTTAGTGATTAAAGATCTCTTTATCAACAATAGAAACATTTCAATTTCTAGCCACGTCTGGCTTTTTCTTTCATACAAAAGAATAAATTAATTGTTGACACATTCAAGTTCTGCTTTCTATAAAAGAAAAAAATTCTTTTTAACCTGATGAAGAGATTGCTGATTGATATACTGTGGAGTTTAACTTCAAAGTGAAATGCATGTAGAGATTGAAACATTTTCCTTTGAAAAGGATTCACTTGTGTAGACACCTTTTATAAGTCATGATACTTTTTTAACTTCTCTTTTAACATCTTTGGAAAGTTGAAAAGAAAAAAAAAGAAAGAAAAAAATGGTCTGGTTAGTCACTCAATAGGAACAGTCTTTTGGCAACATGCTGTGTTGGGGGGTGAATAAATAAAATAATTGGAAAAAGGGGTGATCAATGAACTTCTCTCACCTTTTGTTGGGCAGTGATCAGTAAAAAAAAAATCAGAATTTAAAAAACAAACAAGCGTGAATGCTGCTGGACACAAACTAATGGAACAATTTAACAAACTTTCATTGTAAATTGAACCCCACACTAAAAACCTATGAGGGGAATTTGAAAAAAAAAAAAAATGAAAGTTTTTTTCTTCTAGACATAAGGAGTAAATGTTTAAATTTTCAGCCGTCTAGCGCCATTGGTGTGGCCTGTATGCTTGACACATACACAGCCAGCCAGACCAATTTAAAAACTGAAGAAACCTATGTTGATGTTGACAGTTTCTGTTGATGGTTTTTAATTGTTATACACTGATGTATTCGGACTAGTGTGCTCATCTTGATTGTTATAGCCACAACTTTTCGTCCATTTTACCTTCTGATCTTCTTCAGGTATCTGTCATAGTTTGTAACCTTCTGGGAATTTTGAACCAAACCCTCTATTCAATCCATGGGGGTAGATTGTTCTCATTCCACTGTCCATGCCAGAGGATATCTTGTATCAGTTAATTCTTCTTAGCTCTTAGTAAATTTGTCCTTGCAATACCACTCTCTGACTATACTACCTGACCCAGGGATTGAACACATGACTACCAGATATGTTTAACCAATGCTTTTAACCACTTGGTCATGTGTCTGGTGGGACAAATCGGTGTATAATAATGATAATTTGTCATCTCAGAAATTCAGAACAAGATATTCTATTAATTTTTCAAGAATTGCCATCAATTGTTCCCATTCAATTATAAATATTCTGACAACTCTTATGAAAAAGATTACCATATTTACTCCTATAAAAGAAGGACACTTAATTTTTTAAAAACTTATACAAATATTACACTGCGTACAATGCACTGGTATTTTGACTAGGAGGTCATCTACCAAAGCTTAATATGGACAGTTATGGGGCTTGGATGAGTTGTAGTGAGTGGTAGTCCTCAAAAAAACAAACCTTGTAAACCATTTTTCTTATAGTTCGGCATATATTGTAATTCCAAAAACAAACCATATAAAGCTCTTCAGTTTATACCCAATTCAACAATAGGCAATGGCAAACTACTACTGAAATGCTAAAGAATTGTAATTAAAAAATATACTATAAATAAGTTGAATAATCTGATGGATGATTGGTGCTCCGAGGTTGTTCAATAGTCAAAATACATTATGATAAGCAAATGTTGCTGTTGTCAAGTCATTCCTATGGTTCCAGCACACAATTTGATTAAATGACCTGATTTGATCTACATTTCTGCAATACTGACTTGTACAAAAATTGATCCATGTTTTCCTTTTACATTCATCCCTAACAGTTAATGACACTACTATTATTTGAGTTCTTATATGCATTGTAGAAATTTTGAGAAAGCCACAATTCCATACAAAAGAGCTAATCAATATTGCTACGGATGAAAATAATTTGTAAGGAAATTAGTGGGTGGTCAGCAGAGTTTACTCGGCCAAACACACCAACATTTATTGATGTTAGGCATGATCTTGTCTGAATATTTATTTTGCTGCTCTATTCAAATATGAGCCCAGCTTTGCATAGATAGATAGGTATTTAGATAGATAGATACATACATTTCTGTTGTTGATGAAGAGGTCATTAATCACTTAATAGACAGACATTGAGATAGATACATATATACATTCTATTGTTCATAAAGCAGTTTCTAATCACTTATATATATATATATAAATATGTATGTGTATTTGTGGGTGTGTGTTCGTGTGTATGCAAATAATTAAGCAACAAAAATGCAGATGGGCTGGTCACCTAGCAAGAAGAGATGACAATAGATGGAGCAAAATGCCAGTAGGAAAAGGCCAGACACAAGATGGAGGGATGAGATAGAAATGTTTGCCAGTAAGACACAGCAGATTTTAGCACAATCGAGGTCGTCATGGAAGGAAATGGGAAAGGCCTTTGTCCAGCAGTGAACTTATAATGGCTGATGATGATGATATATACAGGTTTCCCTCTTATAGCCAAAAGTAGAGTGTTCCTATAAAATCCTTGTAAGTTTGAATGGCGTAAAGCAAAAAAGCTATTAATTATTAATTTATATGGTAAAAATCTTTGAGCATTCCCAGGCCAAAAAATTTGTCTCTGACCCCAAAGTGAGGTGCTATCCCAGTGCCCAAGATGGACTGCCTTACTGGGCTCAAGGGCTCCAATTGCCCTGCTATTTACCCATAGCTGGGGGAGAAGTGGATTCATGCCTTTCCCAAGGGCATTAGTGCGAAATGAACGCAAACTGTCCCAGCCGGAATTTGAACTCGGTTTGCAGATTCCATTCTCCATGTCATTAACCATTAGGCCACCCACGCCTCCAATCTTGAACTTTCAATTGAATTAAAATGTTCTGGTGGAAATGGTTTGTAAAGAAAGGAGTCAATATTCCATGCCAGAGGGGCCCACAGTTAATCTCTTCTTGGTTCTCTTATGTATTCAACATTTAAGATATTTCCTCTCTTATATTTTGCTATCAGTCTCCTGCTGTGCATACAAAAAGAGTTGTTCAATCCATGCATAATGAGATTTCACTCTCCAGACCCAGATACCTTGTACAGTGTTAGCGATTCACCTTACCACGTTACTTTAAAAATATACTCTCCTGTCTTTGGCTTGTCTATCTCAATCTTCCATTAGCAAATTGGTGAAAAAGTCTATAGTGTATATATATATATATATATATATATATATATTTATATGTGTGTGTGTGTGTGCATACACCCATATATAGCAACATATATTTTCAGATATCCTACTGACACAATTTATATGCAGTTATATACTAACATATCTATATACATGGGTAAGTCAATAAGTCTGTAGTCTAATAATGAAAAAAGCATTTTTTTTTACACAACAAATATTATTTTTCAACATAATCTCCTACCTGGTCAATACACTTAACTCAATGCTTCTCCATTAATCATATAGATCGAACATTATACAGTGAAAATTTCAGATCAAAATTCAGCTAATAACTATGTCAGGAAAAATATACATTTACAAATACTCTTACAGCTAAATACTTATATAAATGCACATAGATACACACAAACCTATATGTCCTTAAACACTACCTCAAACACTTTCACACATATAGAGAGCATAGAAATGTGTGTATGAGTGAATATATATATTTTTTTTAAAGTTTGGAAAACTAACTTGTGGGCAAGGGAGATAAAGGGAGGGAAAGATAATTTGGACGGCTTAGTTCACTTACATGGCAGACACGGGGATGGACGCAGGCATAAACAAGTGGAATTTGAATTTCGTGGTAAAATCGTAAAACTTTATAGACTTATATATATATATATATATATATATTCTCCAATATTCGCAAAATTTGAAAACAGAGGTCTACTAATATATCTATGCACAATTGTGTCGTATATTTACGACTACTTATATATATTATATAGCCTCTAAGCTTAAAAATTAATTGAGCATTTATATTCTAAGGATGACCATTTTCTATATAATTCATAGAAAAGAATTCCCCCTTCAGTCTTGCCTATAATTGTTCAATCTCTCTCCTGTGTGGTGAATACTTAATCATCAAGTTAACTTTAATATTTTCTGAGAAAATAGCTCAGTTGGTGTAATAGTAGATTAAGACTGTAAACAATGGAGTTCAATGCAATACAATCAGCATAAGAATGGACAGTTTGTCTATAATTCATTAACAAAGATTTAATGTCATTATCAAGGGAAATGACTCCTGATTAAAAATATCTCCCTTAAACCATTTGGTGAATTATTTTCATTTCAATTCACAGAAGAGTTCCATGATTTTTAATTTTATTCATTGAAGAGTTCCACTGTTAATTACAAGCAGTCCATGAATTTAAGTGTTAAATGAAAAAAATGTTTTTAATATCAAATACCACTATTGGCTTGTGCAAACATTAAGAGTTCCTTCTTTTTTTAAAAATCCTGTAACCCAGCACAGGGTCATTGAGGCACCATGGATAATTTCTCCCATAGATGTGTCCAGGGTGAGCCCATCCCTCTTCAGGCTGGTTTGAAATCAGAGTTGTCCTCTCCCTAAACTGGTTGCTAACCTCTGCTAGAGGGCCCAGTCTGTCCTACTATTTAGCCAAAGCTGGGGGAGGGAAAGGTATTCATGCCTTTGCCAAGAATATTAATGCGAAGAGAACACAAACTGTCTTAGCCTGAGTTTGAACTTGGCTCACTGATCCCATTGTTGACCATTCACCACACCTCATGTACAATCAAACTGCAGTTTTGTAATCTTTTTGCATTGGATTTTTCTTTCGGATTGGAAAGATTATTAATATATATATATATATATATGGATCTGTGTGTTTCACTTATATTTACAATGTGCCAGCTGATTTTATCTAATTCCATTAACAGTTGGTCTAGTCTGTGGTTTTCAGCTATGCCGCAAACATTGTAGGTGTAACCTTCTAAAGCTTAAGGTAAGTAACCATCTATTCTATTATAAAGGAAGAGAGGAGAACAAATTCAGTAGTGTAGGATTCTTGGTCAATAGCAACATTGCAGGCAATGTTATAAGTTTTGATAGCATATCAGACAGAATAGATTGGATAACAGTTAGATTAAGCAAAAGATACACACTAAAGATAATCCAGGTTTGTGCGCCAACTTTGAAAAGTTCTGACCAAGAGATTGAAGAGTTTTATGACAACATCAGTAAGATAATGTACAAAGAGAAGACTAACTACACAAGACTCATAAAGTAGGCAAAGAAAAGGTTAGGGAATCTAGTGTAGGAAAGTATAGAACAGGCCAGAAAAAAGAGAGAGGTGACATGCTAGTAAATTTCAGAGAGAGATAGGGATTAAAGATAACTAATACATTCTTTAAAAAACGAGAAAGTTGTAAATGGACTTGGAAAAGCCCAAATGGTATAACAAAAAATGAAATTGACTTCATAATAGCTGACAAGTTCAATAACATTAAAGACGTTACCGTTATAACCAAAATAGACATAGGAAGTGACCATAAAATGGTAGCGTACAGAACTAAATTTAACTTTAAAACTGAAAGAAAATAAATGATTCTTAAGAAGAAGAAATGCTCTAATAAGATAGAGATAGAGAACATTAGCAACTTTTGAGTAGCGATAGAGAACAGTGACATAGAGGAAAAGAGCAATAGTCTGACAAATATAATTAAGGAAGCAGCAAAGATGGTAGGCAATACAACCATAAACAATAACACAAGGAAATACTCTAAAACAACATTAAATATGGAGATAAAATCTGCAGATCATAACGGCAAGTCACAGATGCTTGCACAAAAGGATAAAAATGGCAAGACTATCAAAAATAGGGACAAGTTGTCAAAAGTAACTGAAGAACACTATGAAAATGTGTACGCTTTAAAAATTGAAATACCACAAACTAATAAACCTATAAATACTAGTGATATCCCAGACATAACATCATGAAACTATATAAAGCCCCAGGCAAGGATGGCATAATGGCAGACCTTCTAGAAGATGCAGGTGAGATCTTGCACAAAGGACTAGCACAGCTATTCACACAATGCATAAGAGAAAGAAAAGTTCCTAAAAACTTCTGTCTGGGAATAGTGATCCTACTCCATAAGAAAGGAAATAAACACGACCTTGGCAACTATTGCCCTATTACACTATTACCTAACATATATAAACTATTCACAAAAATACTCACAGACTAACAGCCTAAATGAAAATCAACCACACAAGCAGGCAGGCTTCAGAATTGGCTACTCAACAATAGATCACCTACATGCAATAAATCAACTAATCGAAAAGTCCTTAGAATACAACAAACCACTCTGTTTGGCCTTTGTAGATCACACAGCAGTCTTCAACTCAATGCGAGAACAAGGTGTTAATGAGAATTACATACAAATCATCCAAAACATATATACGAAAATGGCACTGCAATAATTAGACTATATAAAGATACAAACAAGATAAAGATAGCAAAAGATACAATATCACCTAAACTATTTACAACGAGCCTTGAAAGCATCTTTCGGAAAACTGATTGGGAGGGAATCAGAATAAACATAGATGGAGAATACTTAAACCACTTGTGATTTGCCAACGTTTCCATGACGTCAGAAGCATCCTAAGAATTACAAAATATGTTGACAGATCTAAATAGAGAAAGTAAAACAGTAGGCTTAAAGATGAACAGAACAAAGACAAAAGTAATGTTCAACAATAAAGTCCCCAAAAAGATCATAAAGATAGAAGGAGAGGCTCTAGAAGAGGTCGATGAGTACATCTACCTAGGACAGCTAATAAAGTTAGAGAAAGACCATGAGAGCATAACGATAGGTTGGAAAGCATTCGGTATTAATAGAGACATTTTGAAGACCATCTTGCCAATGTTCTTAAAGCATAAAGTATACAATTGTTGTATAATACCAGCTATGACCAACGGATGCGAAACATGGAAATTAACAAACAAACTGAAAACCAACTCAGAATTGCAGAGAGAGCCATGGAAAGAGCAATGGTAGGGATAACTCTCAGAGATAGAAAAAGATCAACATGGATAAGAGGGTGGACTAGAGTGAAGGATATTATACAAATAATTAAGAAGTAAAAATGGAGATGGGCTGGTCGCCTAGCAAGAAGAGATGACAATAGATAGGGCAAAAGACTAACTGATTGGTGCCCATGGGACAGTAAACGCAGTAGGAAAAGACCAGACATAAGATAGAAAAGTTTTCTGTTAAGACGTGGCAGAGGTTAGCACAATCGAGGCCAACAGTGGACTTATGACGGCTGATGATAATGGTATATGGATCTGATTGGATTTCTTTATGCTAAGTTGGGGTCATTTTTCTTTGTTTTGGTCTCTTTCTTACTAGCCTTCCCCTTTCTTTTAAGCATTTAAACACTAGATTTAAGCATTTAAACACTAGATTTAAGCAAGATTTTGGAAACTAAAAGACCAAATAAAGAGTTGTTTAAAATAGATTAGTAGGTAAGTGGAAATAATAATAATAATAATAATAATAACTAACATTCCAAGGGAAATTATGAATCCCCACCACCCATATATGCTATGTTGGAGGTGATCAATGAATGAGTTACTTCTCTCACCTTTCACTGGGCTGTGATCACTAAAAAAGGTCTGAACAAACAAAAACAATTTCACTACTCATTGAGGGGAGTGTGTGTGTGTGCAATATTTCAAGTTTTATGAACAGTTAGGGCTGCGCGAAGTCCAGATACATAGATACATATAAATGTCAGAACACATAAATAACCTAAATCAGCAATAAACCAGTATTGTGGGTAGCAGTGATTAATAAAGATAAATACAAGTTAACTTTGGAGTTATGGCGCTGAATGAACATAGCACAAAAAGGATTTGAAGGACCGATAATTCAGATCATCTTATTATTACCAAAAGTGGAGCTAGTATCTGAAGATTGTCCATATTCAGAAACACTTTAGTGTAATAACAGTAGCAGTAATTCAAAGCTCAAAAAGTTGCAATTCAATGATAGAAGCCTAATTATATTAACTTTTTCTTCTTATAATCTTCTACTCGATTGAGCTTTCTCTATTTGCCTCTATTTCCATAAAGTATCTTCTTAAATGTACAGACAAATTACTGTTCTTGACATAAATCCGAAGAAGCAGACTTGACATTAATATGAATGCATTAGAAATTTTCCATCATTTTTCTACTTTTTTTTTTTTTTTACATGTACATTGAAAAATAGAGGCAGCCACTTGAAAAGAAGATTCCTTTTTTTCAGCATCTATTTTCAGATTCAAAGTCATAGTTATTATCAAACTGCTAAGTGCCCACTCCAGGGCCTATGAGGGGGAGGGGCATGGGGCACAATAATCAAAGGGGGCCCAGGAATTTCCTAGGATCTCAGTAAATGTTTGCATATATTCTATTGGATAAAAACAGGTTCTCACTACAAGGCCGAAAAGGAGCATCTGTTCTTCGAAACATTCATGGCTTTGAAGTTCGGATCAACACAGGCCAGGATTTGTCCCGAGGTCCTTGTCACAGGCTCAGGATTCGTCCTAAGAGGTTTCACAGGATATCAAAGCCTTCTGGCTGAGAAATTGAGTGGATGTTGCCCAGCATTTGTTCCGGGATATTCATCTAGCACGCTCAAGATTCATCCACCCCAAAATGACCTTGTGTCAAATGTGCCGTTGTGGGGAGGCAAATAAAGAGAGAAAACATAAACAATAAAAATCAGTATGACTAATAGAAAAGGAAAGGGGGCCCGAAAGAAACTTTGTACCTCCTGATAAAATTGCTCTCAGAGACCCTGGCCCACTCTATCAATCAACTGTCTGCATCTATCAGGAAATTTTGATCAGTTTAACAAGTCTAATTAGCTTATTGCCAATTAATTGACTCTTAGTACAGTAATTTGCTGAAATTATTTTCATTTGTTTTGACAAAATTGCTTGGTAATTAGGAGACGAGGTAAAGAAAATGGTCTATGGCTTATCACATTACATTCAGTTTTTATGCTGAGCTTGTGGATAGAAAATTAGACTTACAATCCTCCATCTCTTAACACTTCCTGCTTTACTTTTGTGAAACATCAACTTTAAATATTGAGATAAACCCTTCATAAAACCACTGTTAGAAACCGTCAACCAAAACTTGGGTCTGAAGCTTTTTTATTTTCACAATTTCTGAGATCTTCCAAGTTGGAACAGAAAATAGAAGAAGACATTTTAAAATATACAATGTATACCTGAATGAGCTGGATAATGATGTCTTAGAGAATTCATGTTAGAAATCGTCAACCAAAACGGTCAACATAGGTTTCTTCAGTTTTCAAGTGGGTCTGGCTGGCTATGTATGTATGTATCATATGTACAGGCTGCACCAATGGAGCTAGAGAGCTGGAGAGCTGGAAATTTAAACCTTTACTCCTTAAATGTCTGGAAAAAACTTTTTTTTTAATCCCTCCCATAATAGATTATTAGTGGAGGGGTTCAATTTGCAATGTAAGTATATGCTAAATTGATCCCTTAGTTTGTGTCCGGCAGCATTCATGCTTGTTTTTTGAAAATTGTGACTTTTTTAGTGATCACAGCCCAACAAAAGGCGAGAGAAGTAACTTATTAATTGGTCGCCCCTTTTTCCTATTTTTTAATTGATCACCCCAACACGGCATGGTGCCAAAAGACATTAGTCATGTGACTGTTTCTATTGAGCGACTAATTTATATATTGATTCTGATTTATATAAAAAATAGCTCCAACTATCAGCTCAGGTGAATTCTCTATCAAAATTCATTTCTATGAGTTATATACTGGCTTTGTGGTTGTTGACTCTTTGTTTTCATCTCCAGGGCTGGTAAGTAAAACATACATAACATTTTTCAAGCTTTTTTTTTTTTCTAGATGACACTGGGGGAAGGGAAGATGTTTCGGGTAATGCAGCAGTGAAAATGTTACTTGCAAAAGTTATCAGAGTATTTTTTGCAATGAATGGAAATTAAGTTTTTATTTTACCCAGATAAATATCATGTGGAACCAACTCTTTTCAAAGTCAACCCACAGGAGCCTAAATCAAGCATCACTCGTCTTACATTCAATGAGTAACACATTTTTAGCAACAATGTCACTTGAAGTCTTGCAACAAATGATAATATCAATAAAAATATTTTTCAGGCTAAATCAAAACCACTGCAGCATGACAAAACTTGGGAACTTTTAAAATTTATTATAAATACATTGTCAGCTTGTATCATAAGAAAAGACAAACATATTCAATATATGGTTCCCAATTAAAAATGTCTTTATAATTATCATATGATAATTATAAAAACATAAAAACAATTGGGAACCTATATTTACTTGGCACCAATGTGAGCCAATTGCAAAATGAGCGGCCTAAATCGTATAAATAAATAATTTATTACACGATTTATGCCGCTCATTTCACAATTGGCTCACTTAAAAATGTCTTTATAATTATCATATTCTGTCAGATATAAA
>VCCN01004833.1:833532-847822 GCA_006491835.1 Architeuthis dux
AGTGTAATGGTTAGCACGTCTGTCTCACATGCAGAAGTTCCCAGGTTCAATTCCCAGTATGTGCGAAGAGTATGGAAAACTCTTCATTAGGACAAAATTTCCCTTTGCACTCAAAAGCTAATTAAGTACACTAAGATGTGTGATTAGGGTTGAAACAATCCCTTTGGTGAACTTACATCCTGCCATTGGGGTGGTCATAAAAACTTGTAAGAATAAAATTCTGGTCTCGACCAGACTTGAAATTTGCAAGGATCACTAAGCTGACACATGCAACGGAAACCAGTATTATTGTCACTGGCCATATACTCCATTGGGAGTTGTTTCTTAACGGACGGAAGAAGTAATTACCATTAATTTATATGTGAAAAATCTTTAGCATTCCCAGACTCCAAAAATGGTGATGATGGTATGTTAGGCATCAAAGGTGGGTGGTGGGAGGTACAGGAAACTGGGGTGTCGGAGAGAGAGTGTAAGAAAGTGTGAGCTGCCTCTATAATGTATTGCTGCAAAACAAACATGGAATGCTATTTTTGCTTGTCTTTTTTATAAAAAAAAAAAGAAGACTGGTGTGAGAGGAACGTTCTAAAAGTGGGGGATACCTGTACCCTGATTTTGGGAAAAGCTTGTCCATGGCTAAATACAGTTGGCAGAAGTTTGGCATTGGGTCTTATGGTGATAAAATGATTACTTCTAAACCACTTGAAAGATTTTCTCTTTAATTTGATGGATAAAAATGATGTTTCTTTTTACTTTATAATCTAAAGCAATTCCTTATTATACAGGTGTCCCCTGATATAATAGTTTGTTATAGCGCTGTTCACGATATAAGGCGGGTAGTTAGTGGACCCCAACATTTTTACCTATATTATCGCAGTAAAGTAAAAAAAATGGTAGCTAATATACCAAATGGTTAATTCCCAGCCAAGCAAGCCACACAGATGATACCATTCACAGCTACCTGTGTAATACAGGTAATTTAATTTATACACAGTGGTGCTCTCCAATCCCCTTCCTGCTGAGAAAAGAAAACCACACAACACTTGGTAAGAACATCAAGAATCAGTTCAATCATATGAACATCTCTTGGAATGATAATGACTCTTAATATTATAGACAATAACTTTCAGAGATTTAGTCACCAGTTGCGTAGCAGGGGTTCTCAGTGCCTGGGGGCAGTTGCATAATATCCCAGGGAGGTCATAATTAATTAACATCCAGAAAAAATTTTGCACCCCTTCACACCTGCCCCCTCTCACTATGTCTGTTAGTCACTACTTTTTCATGTGAAATGTAGTTCCTGCAACTAAAAGTATTTACAGGTTGTTCCTTGTTCCAGTAACTATTTTAGCAACTGTGGCTAAAAAGATTTTATGAATAAATTTTAGGTTATATTATCATTTATTGTATTCTTCATTTGCATATCCATACTTTTTAACCTTAGCATCTTTGCTATCTTATTTTATTTATAACTTAACCCATAAGAACCCACTGTGAAACCGGTGTCAAATACAATTTAATTGATCTGCACAGACTCTTATATAATATTATATTTTATCCATGATTTTAACTCATGAAAGTGTACATCTAATGAACATCCTGGTGCAGTCATGTTACTGTGTGTCAATTTGCCTACCCAGAATCCCATATAATGTTCCTTCAAGTAGAAATGGGTCTGGGTTCTTATGGGTTTTAAACCTTTTTAATACAGATTTTTATGAGTATGCATAAGCCCCAAATTTGGCCTACCATTAAGAATGTTAGATAATAAATAAAAACTGATTTATTAATTTTTGATCTGGCTTCTTCAGAATTAATGCAACATACTAAAATTATAAAAACATTATAAAATAACTAAGTGTCAATCATTGCTTGATGATATGACATACACATTTTTAATCTTGTTAAATATAGCACTTTGGTACCACCTACTCATTTGTAGACTGCAAACCTTTGATTCATTTATATTTAAGCGTCAGATTTCTTTCTTTCCTCCCGCCTTTTTACTAATCAGTTGTTCTCACCATATGTTAATATAAAACCCAGAGAATAAATTTATATTTATTCCATATGTTTATCTTTTAATCATCAATAAAACTAATATATTCAGAATCAGAAATACTATTGAAAAACATATCAAATTACAAACACAGGAAATTCTTAGCTGGAAACCATTAGCCATTTTTGCTTCCAAACATTCTTTTTTCTAGAAAATGTCACATGACCAACTTCTTTTGGCAGCAAGCCATGTTGGGGGTGATCAATTAAAAAATTGGAAATCGGGTGAAGTTACTTCACCTTTTGTTGGAACACAGAAAGTCTGAATTTTCAAAAAACAGTTGCATAATTATTCTTGGAAACAAATATATTCTAATATTTCTGCAAACCCTGGAGGGGGTCCTGACCCCTACTTTGAGAAGCCCTGGTTTACAATACTTCAGCTGATGAAAATTTTACTAAAGCAATTACTTTCAACTTGAAAAAAATGACCTTGTTTTATGGGAAGGGTGGTAAACATTAGAATCGAACACCTGTAAGGTTCACGTTATGGGGAAGGTGTGTAAACATTAGATTTGTATTACTGTAGACGCTTTTTGCTCAATATTAGACGGAAAACTCTAAAACTTGTATAAATATTAATTTTATTTTTAAGAAAATAGGTTTTGGGAACTAGGTAAGGCTTGGTTTTGAGAACTAGATATACAGTAATGTCTATTAGTAGGCATTGAACCTACAAAAATAACTGGAAATTGAGAAGTAGGTATCTGCTGTACCTCTGTGTACCACCCATTTCCATGCATGATTTTATTACACAAATGCGAGGAGGAGATTATAATATTAATTCATTGTGCCTGCTTAGTGGATTAGATAGTTGTGTATTTCCCACTAGCAGCAGTGGTCATTATTCAAATCCAGATAAAAACTAAGATTTTTAAATACTGATTTTCAAGGAAGGCAGGCAGGCCCACCTCATTTGAATATTTGACAACACAATCTTCCTACCCATAAATATCTCCTTGTACCATGCTAAGCTTAGTAAGTATATTTAACAGGTTTCAATAGAAATCATCATGTGACCAACATCTTTTGGGAACATGCCGTGTTGTGGGTGATCAATTAAAAAATTGGAAAAAGGGGTGATCAATGAATAAGTTACTTCTCTCACCTTTTTGGGGGCAGTGATCACTAAAAAGTCTGAATTTTCAGCATGAACAAGCATGAATGCTGCCAGACACAAACAAAGGGCCACTTTAGCAAAAACTTACATTGCAAATTGAATCCCCTACTAAAAACTTATTTCTGCAGGGAATGTTATAACATTTTTTTTCAAGGAATAAGGAATAAATGTTGAAATTTTCAGCCCTCTAGCTCCATTGGTGCGACCAGTATGTGCAACACATGCATAGCCACCCAGACCCACTTAAAAACTGAAGAAACCTATATTGATAGTTTTGGTTGATGGTTTCTAATAATATTGATATATTAAAGGAAATATGGTAATAAATGTAAGCTTAAAAAATATCCATTTAATCTACAAAGTAGATTCTTGTTTGTAATCTCATTTTCAATATTGGTGTTGTAAGCCTTGGTGTGAGATTTGAAACATCTGTCTTTAAGACCATAAGCTGAAACATTCATTGTAAATTTAAATAAATATGCAAAGTTTTTTTATGTGGGTTTAGGTAGATAAAGAAATATGATATCGGAAAAGAGAAAAGAAATAGTTACCATATACATGAAATCAGATATGAATGCAATTGTATGCAAACACACTTTGTAAGATTTAAATTTATCTTCATATATTTTTCACATCATTATTTTTGCTTGAATATTTAGGGTAAAAAAAAGTTGGTTGCTACTTGTGCTGTTTTTTATGCACTAGATATTTATATAATCCATGATATCATTGGTAGGATTCATTAAATAAATATGTCAAAACTTTCATTCACTCTGATGATTACATATATAGTGACACAGCAAATGAAACAATTATCACTGTTGCATTATATAACTGACTCCATTTGAACCTGGTAAACATACAGTTGTATGCAAAATTATTTGACCCTTAGATTATTTTCCTTATCTTTTCTGATTAATCATTCCAAATTTGATTTGATGACATTTATCTATTCAATTAGCATTAATAAAACAGTTTACTATGTGAATTGATAATAAATAAAAGAGAATTAATATTATCAATTATTTTATTTCTATAATTTCCATAATTATCAATACTTTATTATAATAACTTTTGCATAAGTATTCAAACCCCTCAACTAATACTTAGTTGAGGCTCCTTTGGCATCGATCACAGCTAATAGACATTTTCTGTAGCCTTTGTTAAGGCTTCTGCATCTCTCGACTGGCATTTTTTACCATTCTTCTATGCAGAATTGTTCCAAATCATTCAGATTCAGTGGCTTCCATTTATGAACAGCAGTTTTCAATTCATGTCACAGATTTGGATTTAGGTCACGCGATTGAGAAAGCCATTCTATTACCATAACCTTATTCTTCTTAAACCATTCTGAGGTGGTTTTCGAAATATATTTCAGGTCATTGTCTTATTGGAAGATAAATCACCTACCAAGTCTAGGCTGGATAGCAGAGGGTAAAAGATTTTTCAAAAGACTGAACTGATATTTTAACAAATCCATTTTCCCCTCTATCCTAATGAGTTTCCCTGGAGCGCTAAAGCAACCCCATAAAATGATGTTTCCACCACTATGCTTCACTGTTAGGATGGTATTTTTTACATTGTGTACTGTGTTCATTTTTTCTCCAATGCTAAATGAGCCTTTTTATGTGTTCTCTTCAGTAGTGGCTTTTTTCATGCAACCCATCCGTGAAATCCTTGTCGGTTCAATGTTCTACGAATTGTTGTGATGTGAATATCTGTTCCAGCGTTCTTCAGATCTGTCTGGATATCCTTTTGACTTGATTTTGGTTTGACCGAAACTTCCCTTATAATTTTAGTCACCCCTTGTGTTGAAATCATCCATGGATGACCAGATCTCGGATGAGTTGAGTACCAATTTCCATTTATGAATGATGGATAACACAGTGGAATGGGGTATGTCAAACAGCTTGGAAATGTTCTAATAGCCTTCCTCGGATTAATAAGCATCAATCAATTTCTTTTTCAGGTCCTCGGAGTGCTCTTTTTTAAGAAATGAATGAAAGTTTAATTTGTAAAATAAATTATTAAAAGCCTTCTAAAGTGATGGGGGTATAAGAATGGCTCATTTTTAGCTTTTGTTATGACCTAATTTACTGCCGAAATTACTTTTTAACTGAGGGTCAAATACTTATGCAAAAGTTATTATTGCTAATTGTGGAAATAAAATAATTAATAATATTAATTCTCTCTTATTTATTATCAATTCACATAGTAAACTGTTTTACTGATGCTAATTGAGTAGATGAATGTCATCAAATCAAATTCAGAATGATTAATTGGAAAAAATAAGGAAAATAATCTAGGAGTTGAATACTTTTGCATACAACTGCTGTAGGTAAGTATTTCTTATTGCTGCTCACTGATTTTTACTTATCCTCCACCACTTCCCATTTAGTTTTACTTATTTTCTGCACTAATAAACTGAATATTTCTGGTGGAAAGAGGAGAAAGAATTTGATGATTAAACACCAAATTTTACAATCTTTTTACCAAAATCTTTTTAGTAAAGTTTTGGTATTCAGTCTGTATGTTGTACAAAGAGAATCAGAAAAAAATGGATTGTCAGTTGTTACAAATTAATGCAAGCATTACTGACAGAATATGGCTATTATATGTATAACTAAAAAATTCTAAGGTGTAGGAGGAATCCCTATCACTCTTATCCAATTTGAAGAACAGTGAAGTTTCTAAAGATTTTTGTATGATATTAGAGATTCTATTGAAAAATTAACATGTGACATACACCTGAGTAAGAATGCATAGTTATCAAAATAACAAAGATAAGGATACTAGTTCAAATAATTAATAGAATTTTTCATATATTGTTTATCTGTTTTGACTAAAAGAATTGATTGATAATTGTTTTTTTAATTTCAATTTTATGCCCAACCCAACAAAGTCAATTCACCACACACACAAATTCATTAAATATCTAAAAGCTAAAATAGGCTCTAACTATGCCTTCATTTAAGCTGAAAATCAAACTTTAAGAACTAGAGCAAGTCATTTACACCCTATCGACTACTAGTTACTCAATCATGTACTCATTAAGTCCATGATGTAAAAACTTTGAACAAGGAACACATGTACCTCTGCACATGTTGATAAAGTAATGGAATGGGGTGTGGTAGTTCATCACTCCTCCCAGAGGCAAAACATAGGATGCTGATTCCCAAGGAAGAAACAAACAAAATTGAGTCAGTGAGAGTGAAAAGCCAGCAGTTACATGTAGTAAAAAGCAGGGGCAGACCAGGAGAACTGGAAAGGCCCCTGATTGGAAGTGAGAGATCTCATGTGGTAAGGGAAAGACAGGCAGTATGTAATAGTAGCCATCAATCAATATATGTGGCTTGCTATTTTCCTCGGGGCATTTAAGTTTCAAAAAACAAAAGTGGTTCTTCTTTTCTCCACGAAAAATAAGTAGCAGCTTTTTGTCTAAAGACATTTAAAAAAACTAAGGATTCTTTCATTCCTTTATTTGAGTGGTGCTACATTTTTCAATGTACATATGTATATAAATTCCAGTGCACATAATTCTGTATGGCCAGGGGTGTAGCTGAGGGTGGGGGGGCACGATTTTAAATCGAAACCTTTATGAATACTAGTTTACCTATAGCATTTCAACTAGCATTATACAATAACAAATCTCAATAAATGCTGGGTGGCCCCTAAAGGAGCCAAGCCCACCGGGCCCCCGAATCTCCAGCAACACTCCTGTGCATGACTACTGTGTCTGTTTAGCTAACTGATTTTTGTTTTTTCCTTCTCGCACACACAAGCATACAACTTGGCATTTGTCTTCTGTCTCGCCTGTATGTATGTCTGGGTACTCTTAAGATGGGACATGCCACAACATGGGGTTTATGCAAATGTCTTAGGCATTGACATTTGATAACTATAACCATCATTACATTTCCAGCTGATACCAATTCTTTGGAATGTCAGTTTAATAACTGATGCTCATACAGATTTGATCTTTAACTAGTTGAGTTGTACTCCTGACCCCTTCCGCAGTCAAAACTTTGGAGTCTAGCAATCAGTTACCAATAGATGGGTCATTCAGGTGTAATGAAGTCTATCCCGGACACAACAGCCTGCTCTGAAAGGAGAGGATAAGACTTAGTCTAAGACACAGCTATGTTAAGACTATGTTAAGTTGTGATAGTAAATATGCAAAACATTTATTGATGTGTGCCTCTTCAGTTCTTTAGGATAAGCTAGTTTGATGGCTGGATAAAGAGCAGTTATAGAATAACATAATCTACTTTGAAAAGGGTTTAAAATTTCATTTAAGCAGAATAATTTATTAAATTCTATTTTGATTGAAATTTAAAACTTTTGAGCAATACATGTAGATATGAGAATTTAATCTGGAGGACAGAGAACTGACTTCAAACAAGGATCAGCTCTTCCTCTAACTCTTCATTATAATACTTCAGGTAGGTCAGCATAGGTGTCTGCTTTGGGGGTGGGAGTGGGCGTTTGATCCCCCTTTGGATCAGGTCTTTTCACCAAGGGCAAGGGGGTTTGAAAGTTGGGACCTTATAGTCAATAAAGGATAATGGTGTATTAACCACAACTTAATATTCCCATATAAAAATACATCCTGGGGTTATGTCATGCGTCTCCATCAATGGTCAAGTGGCCCATCTAACATCTGGATCATACTTGCTTACATTACAAAAAGTGGCGAGTGCAGCACCTTCTTCACAGGTGGAATGCCTATCGTGTAATAGGGTTGCTGCTAAGATATATTCCAAATATATCCTTTTGCCCCCTCCCGGAAATATATGCCCTTTTTGCCCCCAACCACCAGAAAAAGTGGCGGCGGATATCCATGGATGTCAGTGCAGTTTCAGTTTAATGTTTTGCCTCCTCATCTATATACAGATCTTCTCTGTTTATTATCCATTTTGCAAAAATTACAAGGTGTGGCTATTAAATAATCAGACCGGGCTTATGTAAGTCAAACCATGGCACACATGCATGTACCAATTGGTATACATTGACCAATGGGCAAGCAAAAACAACCCCTGAAAGTTTCAATCCGCTCATGTCTTCATTTCGCTGTTACACATTTCTTGTAGTAGGAAAGATCTTTTAGCCACAAGAAGGTCTTTTAGCCTTCAGCTGTGTGCCTTGTCACTGTAGCTAAACACTACTTAGTTAAGGAGAGACTTACTCTAAGTTTGTTCAGATTAATCCATTCTCTATAAAGGGCATAAGGTTCCATTCATTGCTTGAAGATTTGAATAAAAGCCAAGAATCTTACCAATATGGTTAGTGAAAAAAAAGTAGGTGCTTATCAGAATCAGATGAGAAATAAAGCAAGAAATGTTTGCACCAACAGATATACAAAACACACAAGGGTGGGTATACACATTAAAACATAATCTTTCAAATGAAGGAAGATTATGTTTGTACCATCTGTTTTATCTTAATTACACCACCCACCAGAAAACTATTCTGTATAATGTGTCTTTATTTCTTCTGCATTTTATATTTTTATTTTCTAATGTCAAGCATTATCAGTCTTTTAGCGGCCGTTGGACATAGACCTTCCCCAAGATTCGCCAAACCTCTATTGTCACATACAGTGATGGTAATGGGTTTTGAGAACTAGGTGCATGGTAAGGTTGGGTTTTGGGAACTAGGTGCATGGTAATGTCTCCATTAGTAGACATTGAACACACAAAAAAAATGGAAATTGAGAAGTAGGTATACAGTGTAGGTATACAGTGTACCTCTACGTACCATTTCGATCACTAGTCACATATTTATGCAAAGAATTCCATATCTCTTATGAAAAAGGTTGAGAGGTTCCTTGCCATGGTATATTGAGAAAGCTAGCCTCGCAGGCCATTGCTACTGTAGTGAGTTCGATCCTGAGTGACCTATTACTGTGGCCTTGTACCAGACTAAGCTAAACATTCCTTTAAGGAAAGTTGATCATCTTTTTAGGCTCCCAATGATATAGCTAGGTTTACTTCACTGGCTCCACAATCCTTGGTTGCAAAGAAGTTTTGTTGAAAAATACATACTCCTAAAAATGCTTCATGAATACAGATGTAGGTCTAAGCAATAATGAGTACATTATATATAATTAACATTAATATTCAATGCTTTTGTGGGGGAGTGGAGCTATCCTCAATATTTGTGTGTGTTTCATTTATATTTCCACGACTCCATTCTCCAGCCTTTTTCAGGAGAATTTGTCTGGTGCAGAGTTTTGTTGTAGGTCTAGTTCTGTTTATAATCTGGATGATCATGTGAACGAGTCAGTATAAAGCACCAAAACAATAGAACATAGCTCACACAGTGGATTATAAGTAGAACAAGATAAATTAATCTAAAGAAGACAGGAGAATGGATCAACCAAAATGTAAAGTGAATAAAACCCATAGAAGATGAGAATGAATTCCTCCTCAAAATATACCAATACATTTCTAAATCTCAGATAAATACAGCAATGTTTTGATTAGTGTGGTTTTGATGTAGAACAGTTATGGTATTGCTGTACAAATCAATGTAACTAAGTATAAGTTGAAAAAAATCCACATCAAATTATAAGACCTTGAACAGTGCAGTTTTGAACAATACAGCAAATTTTGGAAGGAATTAACTACACTAATCAAGATATGTCTGTATTTAATACAAACTTTATAGCTTATTTATGTTATTTTGTCTGTTTCTCTCTCTAAATTTAATATCTACTTATTTACTAAGCTTAGCTTAGTTTAGTTTGGTACAAAGCCACAGACACTAACAAAGAGAGTTGTGAGACAAACTTACCAACCATTATGCTATAGAAGGCACCCATCTTATAAAATAAAAGCCCATGTCGCTTTTTGTGTCATTTATTTTGTTTGCAATAAATACATCTTTTACTAAAATACAAATTTGTATAATTTATTCATATGTAAATAAACCTGTCATTTTTTATGGGCACTATGCTAGTATGTATTGTATATTGCATATGACAGTTCTTGACTTTGACAATTTTCTTTTCATATTTTTTTTAACAACTCTTCCCTAGATCATAGCTATGGGCTCTCCCACTTTAATAAAAGCATTCCACAATTACTTGGATAATAATTACTAATATTTGACTAGTATTTCTCTCATCTTTTTTTCTGTTGCTTTCTATCGAACCTCTCAGACCAGCATTCTACAGTTGTTAGTAAGTATCAGAAATAAAGAATAAGCCTCAATGATTAACAATGCTTCATCTAATAAATACAAATAATGTTATTACTTGAATAAATATATTTTTGTATTTAGAGCAGTAGGATCAACTGAAAACACTTAACCCTAATGAGAAATCCATTATGATCTTCAAAGAGTACTCTAAAAAATGAAAAAAAAAATGATGAGCATCATCAAGAAATATAATACAGCAGTCTTCCCTTATCCATGAGAAACACGTTCCAAGACCCCCAGCGGATGTCTGAAACTTCGGATAGTACGAATCCTATACATACTGTGTTTTTTCCTATAATTACATATCTATGATAAAGTTTAATTTATAAATTAGGAACAATAAGCGATTAACAGCAATAACTAATAATAAAATAGAACTAGCATTCCAAGGGAAATTATGAATCACTGCCACATATATATACTTCTTAACTCGTAAATTAAATAGTGGTTGTGGGCGGTTATCTCTAAAAAGTCCAAATTTTCAAAAAACAAGTGAGAATGCTGCCGGACACAAACTAAGGGATCAATTTACTTATTGTAAATTGAACCCCCATTAGAAACCTATTTGGGGGGGGGGGGATTTTCAAAAAACAAATAAAGCATTTTCCCTACTCATTGAAGGGAGTGTTTGTGCAAAATTCCTACTATGAACAGTTAGGGTTGGGCAACGTCCAGCTAGATAGATAGATACATATAAATGTCAGAACACAAGAATAACCTAAACCCAGCAACAGTATTTAAACCAGTTGTTGTGGGTAACGGTGATTAACAATTATACTAATATACTGTAATAAAAGTTGTGTGATGAATAGAAGATTCATTCTTACCATAGATTTAAATAATTCATAAGTGTTAATTAACAATGGTCCCAAAGCACAAGAGTACACTGTCAATTTGGATTTGCCAAAGAGAAGCAGTAAAGTACTTTATTTAAGTTAAAAGGTTAAAGTTCTTGACTCGTATACTGAGGTTGAGAAAGAACTTTCACCTTTTCACTCAAAGAAAATACTTTACAACTTCTCTTTGGCAAATCAAAATTGTCAGCATCACTACACTTGTGCTTTGGGACCATTATTAAGTAATACTTACAAATCTTGTATTTCTGGGGTTTACTGCGGGTAACTGAAACTGCAGAAAGTGAAGCCATGATTAAGAGGGGACCACTGTATAATCTGTAATATTAAATAATATAATAAAATAGTGTTGTATAGCCACGTGTCCACAGGAGGAAAATCCTGGACTTGGAGAAAAAGCAAGACTGGAGACTTGTTTTATAAAAATATGATGATATATTTTTTATTCCATCAGACACATCGTTCAGTGGTGGAGAATGAAGAGTGGGAGAGAGATAATGAGAGCCAACAGACTTTTCTTAGACAGCAGGGCATACAGGTTTTTTGACAACAGGGAAATTGGTCCTGTCTTCGTCCCAAGCCTAAGTGATCTCTCTGGCTTCTGAGGGCATTTTGAGGGCATTCTCTGTGGCTTTTATCGGGTTTGAACGCCCACACTGATTTTCCAGCCTGCCCTCTGCAACTCAGTCAATTAGTCAATATCCTGTTTATGACTTTTCGACACCTGGTGTGTCTTCCAGTCCCTGGCACCTGCATTTTGGGTCTTGGCCGATATCCTGTTTATAACTTTCAGCACCTGTAGGGGTCAAATCTGTGACCCCCACCCACGGCTGCCTACATATCCAACAATAGTATCAAATAAAATAACCTGTAAATCAGATACTACTCTCTGATCCTAGGCTGAAGTGCCAGTGAGCGACACTTTGATCCTATGTAGAGCAGACTGATACTACACTCATATTCTAGGCAGAGGTCTGGGGAGCGACACTTTGATCCTAGGCAGAGTCCCCAGATACTCTGATCCCAGACAGAAGTGCCGATCCATATGTGAATATTCCTAATAGTCATTTTTTATGGGTACTATGCTAGTATTAAATAAAATACACTTGAAAGAAAACCAGCTATTTAAATATTAAACAATACTTAAAAGTATGTACAAATATACACCTACAAATATATACATCCATTGATGTGTTGTTCCCTATGCCAACCGTGTTACTTTATTTATTTACACGATTTAGGCCGCTCGTTCTGCAACCGAGTCAAATCAGTGCCGAGCAAATATATGTTCCTAATAAAAAAACGTCTTTATAATTTTGAACATTTTATTTTAGTGTGAAAAAAAAGTATACAATTTGAATATACAAGCACACATAACAATCATATTTACACAATGTTTAGGATCTTAAACCTTTGCGGTGGTGTAATAAACATCATAATTATTCTTAAAATCATTTGCATCTATTGATAGCACTACATATTCCGGTAATCTATTCCAAAGTCCTACCACTCTATTGCTAAAAAAGAATTTTCTGATATTCAATCTACTTCTACAGTATATATGTGGCCTCTCAGTCCCTTGTACCCCCTTCTAGTAAAAAAAATAGATCAGGGTTTACTTCTAAACCATGCATAATCTTAAACATTTCTATTAAGTCTCACCAATCTCTCCTATTTTCTAACGATGTTAATCCTACCACTTTTAGCCTATCCTCGTAACTCATCATTTTTAATTCTGGTACTAACTTTGCTCGGCTCTGGACTGTTTCTAAAAGATTTTTTATCTCTCTCCAAGTACAGTGACCAGGCCTGTGCAAAGTACTCTAGGTGTGGACGGACATAAATATTTTATAGTATAAGGAACGAGTCCTTGTCTATATATGAAAAGGGATGCTTAATCATATTCTGTCGGATATAAACTATCCAATTCACTGAATACTGCACATTCATGTATAAAATACACAGCTACTTTAGAGTGATGCTTACCAAGCCTATCTCGAAAGCCTTTGCTAGTGATATAGATATAAAAAATGTTAATTACCACTTGTAAGATAACACTGAAGTTCTTCCTCATATATAAAAAACAAAAAAACCTTCATTGCATTAGAATCAACGTTTGACAAAAATATCTGTCTTCCATTTTGACCTTGTTAGAATTGTAGCGGTCACAGAGGTGCGTCTTTTTCCCCGCCCTTCTTTTTGTCTTCATTTTCTTTTGCTGGATATTTGACAGCATTTTTTTCGTGCACCTGTTTTTATAATGCCATCAGTGACAGCCATATTTGAACATTTTCTCTGCGTGAAATGCTGCAAGCTGTGACTAAAACATCAGCTGTCTACCATTCTACAAATATCAAACAATTACAAATAGGACCTTCCTTCTTTCCTTCCTGTCTTTGTTTCTTTTTTTCCAAGAATATTGCATTTCAATAAGTATACAACCACCTACTAACCTCTGCTCACCTAGAGATGCGTGTGAGAGCATGGCTGTGAGTATGTGCCTGTTGGTGAACCAATGACTGTGAGTATGTGCTTGTTGGTGTACCAATGCTATAGAACTTACTTCTTTTGAAATAACTTTTCTCTTGTCCCTTGGGAAATATAACAACAACGCTATAGTCATTTCAGCTCATAGTTATTGGAGTATCTCCAATGACCAGACAGCAGCGATGAGTGTCATCATAAGAGTATTTTTACAGTCTCTTGGAGCTAATGTCAACACTAGTTTTGTTTTTTGTAATTTACTTTGCAAACTTTGATTGCTGATAACGCACTTTGATATTAGTTAATTTTTTTCACTTGTGTGTATAATGTTCTGTTCGAGGTGCAGAGTGGTATAGTGGTTACCAGCACAGAAAACGGAATTGGCAAACCTATTTCGAGTTTTGCCCAAAGCAGTTTACATTAATTATTATATTAAATTCAATGTTATAAATAACTTTACATTATAAAAAATTGATATGAAATTAATATGAATTTTTAATTCATTTTAACTAAAGTGTTTCGGACGACTAATTTTGATAACATTATCCATGATTATAATAAACAGCTTCCTATG
>VCCN01004833.1:858291-882106 GCA_006491835.1 Architeuthis dux
CACACACACACACACTTGCACATACATTTGTGTTTGTATTTTCTATCACAAATATATTTTGCTTAAATTTTTTCTTGATCAACATTGCAATAAAAATAGGCAGGTTTAAATCGTCTAGTAACTATTTTTTTTAGGCAAGAAAACATTTTGGCATTAAATAACCATAATATTTACTGGATTTTACATAGAAACGGAGACAATATTATTATCTAATGTCAGATATACAGACAGATCACAAAGACAGTCTTGTCAGATTTCTCTGAATTCATGTATTTGTTAAATGTTCCAACATTTTAAGTTAACAAAATGCTCAAATAGTTTTTTTAAATTTCTTTCATCTGTGATCTTTCTAGGAGACTTGCAACCCTGCAATTCCTTTCATTGATAAACAATCACCATTTGTGGAGTAAATCCTTAAAAACAAATATGTTATGTGTTTTATAAGAGCCTTTCAGATCAACAAGAAAAACTTTATTTTCAAGCTTAAATAATTTAAGAAAACAGGAATGCACTAAACAAACTTGTTGTGGCTTTTTCTTTGAAAAGTTGTATCATAGGAATATTCAGATTTTGCTGTTACAATAATTATCAATACTGTGAGTTACTTGGACAAGTCTGGTTCAAGGCCATATTATTAGAGCACTAAATCCAGGACAGCCTTCAACATCTCAACCTAAATAGAATCTACCAGGGGAAAAGTTTTTCTTTATGTTTAGTCACGAAACCAATTAAGTTAGATTGGTTTTTCAAAAACCCATGATAGCCTTTGATAAACATGACCAGTAATGAAGAATGTTTTCAAGTAATAAATCTAGAATGAATTGCCTATCCTACATCAGGTCAGCTGGTATCCAATCCTTAAAGTGGTTAATCCAATCGTGTCCTTTCAGGAATTTCACATACATTCAAAATGTTAATAGTCTAAAGCCAGATTAAAACATATTAGACACTAGCAGAAGTACCCAGGCTCAACCAGGTTTCTAAATATCTAAAATGAATACAATCACATGAGTTCACTATACTTTGTAACAATTGCTTTAAAAGAGATGCTGACTATCTTGAGTTGGTCTCGGAATGTTCTTTTTTCGTTTATCCACCACTGAAACATCCAATTGGACTCAAGCAGGTCACAAGTTTAGACCTGCCAGCCAGCCAGCTCACCATATTTGAGTCAAAAGTCTTGAGGCGAGCAAGGGGGCCTCAGAGCTGGACAGCGGGTCAGAATATGTTCCAAAGTCTGCCTTGAACCGTATATGCAAGCATCAGATGTTTCAGCACCAATGTTTTTCACTAAAGGAATGGGGATGTTGATTCTATCAGAATAGTTGCTTCCAAGCAATTATGAAAATAGTTCTATTTTTTTTCTCTTTATAAAAATTCACAAAAACAAAACAAATATAGGACCTAAAATGGAATTCTATTC
The DNA here is from genome assembly GCA_006491835.1 of Architeuthis dux. Taxonomy (NCBI): domain Eukaryota; kingdom Metazoa; phylum Mollusca; class Cephalopoda; order Oegopsida; family Architeuthidae; genus Architeuthis; species Architeuthis dux. The sequence continues at coordinate 859,715 of VCCN01004833.1, forward strand.
TTACAATTTTTTTTTTTAATTTTCAGGGAAAAAATCCTTTTTTCAAAATACTGTACTAATTTATGTAGTTACTGTATGCAAATTCTTTTTAATCAAGAACTTTTTTCAATGTCACATGGGTCATTTATTCCTATTCTGTGCTACTAACTACTTGGCCAATGGTACATCATACTACCATCTGATATTTGGAAGAAGTGCCACTTTAATTCTAGGCAGAGGGCACAGATGCTATGATCAAAGGCAGAAGTGCCGATCCAAACGTGTACTCTGTTTGCTTGTAATACTCCACCCACAGATTGCTTTAATTACATGATAATTACATAACCAAATCAAAGCAATTTGTGAAGGTTGTTCATGGAGATTTGAATGAATGAAAATCACCATAGTAACATCCGTGCTTAATTGCATAATATGATAATTTAACAACAAAATTTTGAAATTTTTTTAACAAAAATTTATTTTAGTAAATTTTGGCACTCAGTATGCATGTTGCGCATTGAAAATCAGGAGAAAAAAAAAATTGTCAGTGGTCAAGAATTAATGCACATGTTACTGACAGGATAGGACTATTACATGTATATATTTCTGGTCTGAATGTAAACTTTACTCCAAAGCTTATTTCATGTACACACCTAAAGACTGTAATGTTTATATAAATGTATCTATATGTTAAATCAATAAACATGCCAAAGCAAGCTCCCAGCAACCCCCATTCCATTTCCGGTCCCAGAAAACGCGGACCGGAAGTGGGAACAGGGAAGGCACACTTCTTATCAGGCGAAGAACTCCTTCACACGTGTTATCTCGTTCCGTCTTCTTTTCTTAAAACGCTTAAGCATGGTTACAAATCAAACACATTCTAACCTCACGCAGCTAGAATAAAAAGACTAACAAAGCGAGCAGCGGCTAAATGCAATCAGAACATTACAAAGACTATTTATGACTCCACTATATTATTATTATATATATCATATCATTATCAATGCTAATCAGCTGTACTTTTTGTTTCAGATGTTATAATGGTGGATACAAGTATTGAGATTCTGGCAATTTGGAGGAATTATTTTAAACTGGGCCTCAAAGATGCTGAAGCCGCTCCCAGAATTTGTGAAGTGGAAGGAAATGAAACAATATCTCACTGTAGTGCCTAAATCTGGTTTAAGTGTTCAAGGGTGGTGACTTGTTCCTTGAAATAAAGCCCAGAAGTGAATGACCATCAGTTGTTGATTATAATAGTTTAAAATGCAAGGTAGAAGAGACCCTGACCACCAGCACATGATAACTTTCAGAAAAGCTAGGATCATCAAAAGGTACCATATATAGAACATTATGCAATCTTCAAACAATTTACAGTATCTCTCGAGTTATTAAAAAACAAAAGTACTTTTGATACACCCTAATATTTCTGTTTCCATGATGATTGCTTGTTTAACTCCTTTTCACATTCAGGAATGTTTTATCATTATTTGAACTGTTATTTTCTCCTCTAAGTATTCTTATTTGTAGAACTTATTATTCCCCTTGTGTATAAACAACTGAGAGATTCCAAAGACTATGTATTTTTGTAATGACTCACATCATTAATATCAGCCAATTGATTGCTTGCAATTTTGGCAATTAGTACTAATGTCTTCAAAGCTATATAGAGTTCAGATATAATGTCTCCTATTCTTTCAGAGAAAGCACAGTTGATTGCCAATAATATATTAACATTTCAACAAGGGCAAAACTCATTATGGTCGATAGCAGTTTCTTCTTTTGCTTACTCTTGTGGGTTACAATGTTTTCCTGAATTAAGATAATGTTTTCCAACTTCGTGGTAGAGGTATATGTATTACTCCATGTCTTTCCTCCCATCTGTCTGTCCACACAATATCTCCAAAAGTTCTCAATTAATTTCAAAGAAATTTTGTAGGATGGACCATGGGGTAGAGATTAAATTTTGGGGCGGATTCTAGAATTTGTTTTCGATTGAGATATTTTAATTTATATTTCCAATACATTTATGTATTTGCTCATGTCCATCTACACAGTATTTCTAGAAGTTCTCAATGAATTTCAATAAAATTCTGTGGAAGGGTGGGCCATGGGCTAAGGAAGAAGTTATTAAATCTTGGAGCAGATCCAAGAATTTGTTTTCAATTGACTTGTTGTATGGCATTGACAGAGGTATCTGCTCCCTGAGTGCTTTCTAGTTGTTCAAGGTTCTTGCATTCTGAACAAAGGTATGATGAAACCTCAAATAAATGAAAAACAACCTCAGAATGAAACTGGTTCCCCCAGTTTGTCTTTGCCAATAAAATCAATTTATAATAATCCAAACAAAATTCAGATGCTGTATTACAAGTATTTAAATATGGTACTAGGACATTAGCACCCTGGACTACTCTGTCCCAGACGTCCTGATCATTGGTGTCTCTAAACATTTGTGTTGCATCTTTTTTAGTGTCTCGGACATTTGTGTCCCAGTATATGTATATTTCATATTAGCTGTAATTTTTATACCTCTGCGTTCATTTTTTTAGTGTCTCAGACATTTGTGTCCCAATATATGTATATTTCATATTAGCTGTAATTTTTATTCTTATATCTTTGCGTTCGGATTTTAGCGTCTTGGACATTTGTGTCCCAGTATATGTATATTTCATATTAGCTGTAATTTTTATATCTTTGCGTTTGGTTTTTTTTTTGTCTCGGACATTTGTGTCCCAGTAAATATATATTGCATATTAGCTGTAATTTTTATTTTTATATCTTTGTGTCCTAAACATTTAATACATACTAATATAACTGGTTATTTGACCAACACAATTAGTAGCAGCTAAAAAGCATTGTCTACCACAATTGCCTATTAAGCATGATTCTACAGAATAATATAATATAATCATTTTGCAAATCAGCAAACTTTAATGACTAAATCAATAGAACTGTCTGAAGACTACAAATGCAATTCCAAAGTGTGTTTTGCCAGAATGGCAGCCAGTCCGTAGAAACCTTATACATGCACGTCAATAATAATCAGATCAATGATTGCAGGAAGAATCTCAGACAAACCATTGCTGACATTCTAGAAGACGTCATCCCAAGTGATGTAATAGTCAGACCCAGGAATGGTAGACGCCAGAGGCAGTACACAGCCTGGTTCCATAATTATGTAAAACTTGTTCCTACTTCTCGCAGAGGCAATTGCAATTGTGAAATTGGCTCAGCAGAAGGAACCAGAGATTGAAGGTTTAGAATTTAGAGGTTCTTTTCCCAGTAAAGATTAGGTATTCTTAATCACAAATTTACCTTTGAAAAAAAGAATTCCCAACTGAAAAGACCCTTCTTTCTTGTAGTCAGCTTAGCACCACCTAAATTCTGTAATATCTTTCCAATATAACTATCTAAAGACTGTCTCCACCAAATGCTTTTAGTCTGTTCTCTATTGATGGCTCCTAATACAATACTACAAGCTCTATCCGGATCTAGGGCAATGGTGTCTTAGTTCATTTAAAGTACCCTCCTCAGAACCTCACACACTTACACCTGTGTCCATTCCACTTTTAAATACAGTCAGCAAAGATCTCTTTTGGGATCACCATAAGCTGCCTTATCCTTAATCCCATCCACCATCTAAAATCTTTTGGGGAAAAGCACAATGTCACATTGAGCCAAATTTTGACTTATGCGGCACTGACAGAAAGATTTGCTCGGTCATTGTGAATGTGATTGTCACACAGTACACATGCTTACTTAATGGCGTCTCACTGCTGACAGAGTAACCCCATGGGAGAGTGTATGTTCATACATGCGAACTAAGGTCTCATCTGATTGGTTGCCAAGTTACATCAAGGCTGTGCAATTGATTCGCAAGATATTGTCAAACTCCAGTCCAAGTTGGACACTGGAGTTGACTTTGTTTTTTCCCCTTGTAGCAATAACAACAAGAACAATCCTCACCTTCAGGGGAGTAAACTCTTCACTATTTGTCTGTCCCATAATGTTAAACCAAACCGATATATAAAATTAACATTTCCCTACCATGATTTGAAATCCTGACCGAGTCATAAATATCTACAAAAATTTATGTTACAAATATGCAAGGGCTTATTTTATTCTAATAAATAAATACATTTATACTAAAAAATATATATTTTTAAGATTTTTGATTTATTATATATAATATAAAGATTTGCAGTAATTGTTTTCAATCGGAATAGAAGTGGGAGCAGAGTTTGACCCTTTGCAGCCAGGATTGTTCATAATGTCTATATTTCCTCATCTCTTAATTCTGAAATCCTACCCAAGTAGTGTAAATTACTATACAACATGCTTTGACAGGCTTTTGTAATCGAATACACTTTATAACTACAAGCTCATTTATTTATTTGTTGGGTCATCTTGCTCATTTATCTTAATGTTCACCTACAATTACAGTTTAAGTTGAGCCTTCAGTCCATCCTTTACTTGTAAATTCTTTAATACCCTTGGCTTTAATTATCTACAAAGTTGGTTTAGAATTCTCAAATGACTTAATTCTAACTTTTTGTTACATGTTCTAGTTTAGTTTTTTTCTAACTGGAATCTTAGTATTATCACGATTTACAGTTTTAACTTGGATATCAATTACAAAGTATTTACCAAATATATATTCTTGGAAATTAGACTTGAACATAACATAGGATTATAATGATATTTGGGTAGCATTGGAATTCATTTTCCACTCTCTCTCATCTAATGTGACACTGCTGATAGAGTAACACCATGGGAGAGTATGTTCATGCATGCGCACTAAAGTCTCACCTGATTAATTGCCAAGTTACATCAAGGCTGTCCAATCAGTCATCAAGATATTGTCAAACTCCAGTCTAATGTGACTTCTGATAAATTCCACTCTAGGAATGCGGCTCTCTTACTCAAACTTGATATATTCTTAATATATGCCAATTAAAAAGCTATGCTAACATGGTTGACAGCTACAAAGACCATAGATTTTCTTTAGAGCATCACAACAAATGACATCTGCAGTTAAGAATTATAACTTTGAGCTCTTTAGTAAGGATCATCTTCTACTGAACAACTGAACGTGCTTAGCGGGTGGAATTCTACAATCAAAATCAGACTCTATAAGGATGGGGATTTTCAAAAGAAAATAGACCCACAAACAAAAGATAACAGGGTGCATCAATATGTCTGCAGCCAGACACATACATATTAGCTTCTCCCTGCACTCTGTTACATCACCAGATATTTTAACAAAATGTCTAGTTGATATGTAACTAATGAAATTGTTTGTTGGTGTATTCGTGTATTTTCTGTCGTATTTCCTTAAGTACTGGTTTACGGCAACAATGTTGTAAAATCTGGATTTCCACTTTACGGCAAATCCGTTCTTTGTTTGTATTTTCCCGCTAAAACTTGAGTTCAATAAAGAGAATCAGTGGAGACACATGTGCATTCCAGCTTTGCTTTAATCTATCTCACATCAGCCATTTTATATCAATGGAAATATGAATGGAAACACCAGCTTTAATTCAACATGTCTCTTCACTAGCATGCCACAATGATTGACAGAAGAGTTTGAGCAAGTTTCTCATAACTATCTTACCTACCTAGGTAGTAATAGTGGCAAAAACCGGTTACTCACATAGTCACCCTTGATAGGCACCAATAAGATAAGGATACTAGCTTAATACATTTTTCCAATTTCATCACAGATATCTAAGAGAACTAAATATGCAGACGTATTGTATATTTTTTTCAATGTGAAAATTCTGGACTATAACATAAAGGTGGTATTACATATTTATATATTTAATCAAAATCATTTTAATGGTATCAAAAATCTTTCTTTTATTTTTTTTATTTCACACTTTATTTTCAACCCCAGCTGTAGCATTACAAAATGTCCTTTTGAAAACCTTTTATGCACCATAAATACATAGAAAGTTGCTTTATACTTCTTTAAACCTATTATTTTTATAATATAAAAGATTCTTGGCAATACTTGACCCATAAAGGTGGCATTGCATATTTATATATTAAATCAAAATTACTTTTAATGGCACCAAAAATCTTTTTTTCTCTTTTATCTCACTCTTTATTTTCAACCTTGGCTGTAGCATAACAAAATGTCTTTTTGAAAACCTTTTATCCACCACAAATACATAGAAATCGCTTTATACTTCTTTATACCTATTATTATATCCACACCAGTAATTTTACCACTAATGTTGTAAAGTACATCAATGCAGTGTTTTCTGCAGTACTTTTTTCTATTACACTGGTCAATATTATTCAACTAGGGATGTTTCTATTGTGTATGTCCTTACACTGGGTCATTCAGCTACATTTGCAAAACATCTGATGTAAATTTTTCACTTCTGTTCAAAATGAATATTATAAAAAAACATTTTCTTTATTTGAAATTCAAAAGAGTGTATACTATCAGGGAAAATAATGGTTAAAAAATCTAGAATTACAGGGTCTCCCTTTTAATTAAATGATTCATGAATAAAAGGAAAATATTTTGGAATTTACTACATCCATCAATGTGATCTTTGTTCTTGTTTTTTGCTCCTAGTTCTTCAATTTGTGGGTCTATTAGTGAGAGAGCACATCTTAAAGCATTCTCAACTTGGAGTTTATTTTGTGCCTTCGATTTGATAGATAGAAGTGCAGAAAACCCTATCTCTTGACTGGACTTTTATTTATACCTAATAGCCTAATTTCCTCCTTGGACTACACAAATTCCCCCTGGTTGGGAACCATTGATCTAAACAGACACACACATGGCTCAGCTCAGTTGCTCTCATGTCACCCAAAACATAAGGCAATGATTTTGCTTCTATTTCTCAAAGGGTCTATGGGGAGCCAATCATTGTAGCAATTGTGTTTTTTTGGGTGGGGCTGGGGTGCTAGCTCAAGATGGACTGCCTTACTGAGCTAAGGGGCTCCGACTGCCCTGCTATTTACCTATAGCTTGGAGGAGAAGTGGATTCATGCCTTTTCCAAAGGCATTAGTGCAAAGTAAACATAAATCAGTTTTTCATTTCTTTTCTTTGCTTAGATTTTTCTATTTCTCTTTCTTAACCTCCTCATACTGAGAGCACAAAAAATTATCAAGTGATTATAATAGCTATTTTTTTCAAAATGTATATTATTTATTACTATCATATTACCACTTAAAAATGATGAGTGTTGTTAACATATGGAATGACACTTCTGTCTAGAATCATTTTTTTGCAAAGTAGGATGACTTATCCATCAAAAATGCATTGTATCATAAGGACTGATTTGACCGATCACCGCTAAAGAAGCTAACATTTTTTCCTTTCGTACTGCAATGATTGTTTAAGTTTTAGTAAAAAATCGATTATTTTTTTTTTTTTTTTATCAAATCAAGTATTGTAAACCATTTTTATTAATTTTTGACTACTATTTACATTCATCCTAATTTTTAGTTTGTTTAATCACAATTTCAGTAATGCCGGCACGGCAGTGTTTTTGGTTACTTTTGATTTTAGTAAAAAAAGCGGTTGATTATTTTATTATTCAATTTTTATTTAGACAAAGTATTGTAAACCATTTTTACTAATTTTTAACTACTATTTACCTTCATCTTAACTTTTAGTTGTTTTTTTAATTACAATTCAACTTGGTTTTTGTAAAAAAAGCTCTTATTCATTAAACCATTTTACACATTGTGATTTTTTTTTTAAAACTACTAAAAATTAAGATGCGGGTAAATAGCAGTCAAAAATTAATAAAAATGGTTTACAATACTTGATTTAATAAAAAATAATTGTTTTTTACTAAAACTCATTGCAGTACGAAAGTAAAAGAAAATGTTATCTTCTTTAGCAGTCATCAGTCAAATCAGTCCTTATGATACAATGCATTTTAGACGGTTAAGTCGTCTTACTTTGTCCATTTTTTATATATATATATGTGGATTATGGCATCATCCCAAGTCTTCCGCAGATTTACATTTTATAGAAAAAAATACAAATTCTTCCATCTTTTCCATTTATTTTTAAAGTTAAAACTGTGAAATTAGAAGAGAATGTGATGATGTAGTTCAAATAAACAAAGTTCCTACAATATTATCAAATTCACCCCATTAGGTTTTTTAGTGTAATCTTACAGTTAATCCATTGAATACTGTAACAAAATACTGTAACAAAACCTAGGGTAGATTTTGAGTTGATTAAATTAGGGAAAATAATCTTGTGGGAGTAGACAGCATCAAATAAAAGGAAATAATCAGGAAAGGAATCTTTTGGCAAGATCAGATAATTAGTTAATCATTAATAATTAATTTGTCCCATTCATTTAATAGGGAGGTTAGGGATGGTGTAACAGTTACCGGCACATAAAACAGAATTGGTGAAATGAGTTCAAGTTTCAGGCTGCTTATGTTCACTTTGCACTAATGCCCTTTGGAAAGGCATGAATCCACTTCTACCCCCAGCTATGGGTAAATAGCAAGGTAATTGGAGCCCTTTAGCCTTGTAAGGCAGTGCAACAGGCTCAAGTAAAGGAGGAGGTTTGAGTGTGGGGCTAGCAACTCCACCACGTAAAAACCTGGTGTTATATGGTTATGGCCCTATGCTCCGAAAGGAGTCTACAAGAATAAACAAAATATAAATTTAATAGGTACAGATCAAGGTGAAACATATTTTCTCTGCTTTCTGATCAATAAGAAATAATAATAATTGATCAGTAGAAATAAATGCACTCATTATTTCTATAACATTGTGGTGTAAAAATGTAAAAAAAAACAAACTCACAGGTAATTCTTTTCCTCCGTTTGCAGCAGCTATATTAAGCATGTAAAAAAATCCATGTCCGCCTCCAGTGAGGCCTCCAGTTGACATGGTTGAGAGGCCAGTTAATATGTATCGCCTTGGAACAGATATAAAAATTAACTAAGATCATATAAAAAGAAAAACTTGTTGCTGTAATCACCTACATTTCACATATACCTCTGTAGTATTAATAGTAGTACTACAAATACTACTCCTCTTTCAGTTTTCACACTAGTAGTGACTGTTGGCTTTCACTGGAGATCAAGTGATAGCAAATCTCCTCAGTATCTTAGTCGATTTTAGTTATGCTGTCATTTGGATGCTTTCAATTCCTCCTTGGAATTTTTAGTTCTTCCAATCTCTTTGCAAGACCCTTCAGGATGGTTCCAGGCATACCAATAAAAATGAGCACAACTGTCACCTTCATGTTTCATAATTTTGTTCAGTTCTCTCACAATGTCTAGATATTTTTCCTGCTTTTCACTTTCTTTCATTTTTACTCAGTGTTCTGCTGGAACAGAAACTTCCATTATCAGACAAATTTTCTACTTATAATTAGATCTGGTCGTCTGGCCCAGATTGGGTGATCTATTTGAATTTCGAAGTCCTAGAGAATTTGATGTTTTTTTATTCTCCAAGTCAAATTATGGTTTATGTATATACAATTGGTTTTCATAGTCAAATCTCAGTCATTTGCTCAGTTCCCAGTGGATCACATTCTCCACCCAGTCATGCCTATTTTTGTCCTCCTTCTGAGTCAACTTGATTGATGGCCTATCTCTATTTCTGCATAGTCTACATTGTGTTCTGTTTTTTTTTTACCTTAATATATATCAGGGGTCACCAATGTTGCCGACCCCTGATATCAACATGGAAAATGGAATCAGCGAAGCAAGTTCAAATTCCAGCTGACACTGCTTGTGTTCACTTTACACTAATGCCCTCAGGAAAGGTACTAATCTACCTCTGCCTATGCTCTGTCCTACTGCCAGATATCTTGACAAAGATATTAACACTGGCATATCGCATTAGTTGACAAAGAAGAGAGCTCAGTCAAAGTAGGCATTCTTTCCAGACGCATGGAAATTGGAGAGGATATAAACACTGCCCCATCTCCCATTGCCCCCTGAGATGTAATGAAGGAAAAAACGGTCAATATAGTACCCCACTAACTTCCAGGTTATTGGACCAACCAGTAAATAACAATGTCGTTATAGTGACAATTATAATTATTATTATTATTATTATTATTATATAATGACAATAATAACAAAGATTTCTGTTATTGTTATTTTAATTATTATATAACAACAGCAACAACAATAATAAAGGCATTACTGGTACAGGTATCTCCCGGTTTACAAAAGTTCATTTTACACCACTTTGCCTTTACAAAAGATCTCAAGCAGCAATAGCTTTGAACTGTATCTGTGAGCATCTGTGCTTTATCTCGATTTATTTTGTGTATCCACTAGCACAATGTATCCTAAGGTATCAGAAAAGCCTCAGAGAGCTTGTAAGTGTGTTACACTTAGCATAAAACTGGCAGACACAGAAGAAGGTTATTTTGGGGGTCTGGGAATCCTCAAAAACATTTTCCATATAAATTAATGGTAATTGCTTCTTCATTTTACACCATTTTGGCTTTGGTTTCATAGGAATGCTCTACTTTTGGATAGCAGTGGAAAGCTGTATTGGTTTTATTTCTGTTGGAATTATTATTGTTATTATCATTGTTCTTTTTATTATTATTCTTGCTATTATTGTCTCTACTATTATTGCTGTCATTATAACTATTATCTGAACTATTACTGCATCATTATCATCATCATCATGAAAGCCACCATGCTCATCATTATTATCTTTATCAGGTTTCTCTTTTTATCATAATCTTTGCAGTTGGTAATTGTGGCAACATTTTATGAGTGTCATTACCATTACACTTAACATTTGCAATAAATTTGAACAGAAAAATATTACATTTGATAAGAATGCAATAAATTTAGACTTAAGAAATTTAAAAATGAAAAAGAAAACAAAAAGGTGGGGGTTTATCTGCAATGTTTCAATAGGCAGAAAAATAATTATGATTCGGATGTAGAAGGACGGTAACTGTGGTAGGAGGGGTGTCTATTGTAGTCAGTCAAATTGGTTATTCACAATAATCACCCGGCCAACTTCAACTTCCACAGATTGAGAGGAAAAAGCGCACTGTCCTTGCAATTGGCACAGGTCCAAGTAATGCGAATCTCCCAAGTTTTGTGGCATCTTCTCAAGTTTCCAATGGCTCCATGATATTTTGCTTCTATCATAGGCTGAAGAAACTATGAGCCGCTTTTGCCAAGAGTCCATGATGATGTCACTGCAAACAGGTCACATGATCAACCTTAAGTTGATGAAAGGTGCAAGGATCAACAAAAAGAAGAAAGAAAAGTAACATAAGAGTGTCCAGAAACCAATCAAATTGCTGACAGTCACATGACTTGGCCAAAATAGAAGAGTGCAAGCAAATTTGAAGAACATAATTATCAAAGGGGTTTTTTATGATTAGCCATAGCTATTAATTCTAAATTCTTTTTCATTTCATTTCACTGAATTAATGAAATAATTATTTCCTCTGTTATAATAGACTTTCTATTCTTTAAAGTGCATCAGAAATGGCTCACCGTATATACTGGTATATAAGATGGACATTTAATTAAAAAAAAAAAAAAAGACTATACAAATATTATACCGTGTCATCTGCACTGGTGTTATGACTAGATGGTTATCTATCAAAGCCCAATGTGGACAGTCATGAGGCCTGGATTGGTTGCAGTGAGTGGTAGTCCTCCAAGTATCATTCATTGTATAATCTGGCATATGGTATACACATTTATTAAGCAATGTAGTATATAGCAGTTTATCAGAACAAAGACAGCATAAAATAACCATTTATAAGTAAGGGCAATAAGGATGTAGAATCCTCAAAAATTAAGTAAGGGCAATTAGGACATTAAAAATGGCCTAAACAGCTGTAACATGTACATCCATCAGAAGGCATACGTCAATCCAATACACAAGGCGGAACTATGTTTATTAGAATTTAAAAATTTTAAAAATTTTGCAGTTTCAGAATTTTAATATTTTATATCTAGGACACTGAAACAAAGTATTTTTCATTTTCATAATTTATTGCCATTTATAAGTAATGTAGTTTGAAGCATAAATGAATTTAAATAAGTCTTTCTTAATCAAGGTACAAGATTTGTCAAGTCAATACCATAATGTGATCTTTGGTTAAAAAATATGACGAAACAGAAAACGCAAGAAAAACAAATGAGATTAGTCGAAAGCTTTCAGACATGATTGATAGTTTATAGTATCCTTGTCTACAGAAATTCCCATGAACTTACTGCTTAGTATTTTTCAGCTAAATACAACCCATACCTGATTTATTTATAAGATCAAAGAACTGTTTTTTAAAATATACTTAAATTTTTTGTCTTCATAAAACTGAATGGAATGACAGACTACCAGTGATAAGGGATGCAAGTTCAAATCTTGCTGAAGGTATATTCTTTATTTCTGACCCACACTGCCTACTAACAACTGTAGAATGACGGTCTGTGATAAAAAGCAACAGAAATAAGATGAAAAAAGTACTAGTCAAAAATTAATAATTGACAATGCTTTATCTGAGAAATCTTAATACTAATGTGTCAGAGACATAAAAAAACCCAGATTAATTATCAGAAGAAATGTATCAATAAAACTCCAGCAAAAGTCATCCAAGTTTTAACTTAATGCACAGTTAAGATAATTTAAATCTACATTATAATAAGCAACATGTCCGTCTGTCTGCTCATTTTAAAATAAAAAAATTACGTTGAAGGGGGTGAGGTAGAGGAGAGGTTCTGAGAATGGAATTGCAACACAAAGACTGCAAAGAGAGGGAGAGAGGAGCAGGATAAGGGATGAAACAAAAATATTTGCTAAAGGATGACGGCTGAACTCAGCTTTCGAGTAAAGAAGAAAGGCAAAAAAGTCAAATGCAATGTAATTTAACTCCCTTTCAAGTGTCTGTAAGCTGAAGATTTGGTTAAGTGCTGGCATCTTCAGGCAACTCCCTTTTTTCAGATACTACAGTGCTTTAGATTACCACCCATAGGTATACAATTAGCAAAGCAATGGATTTAGTAATGTGTATATATAATTATAATGACATTTATTAGTTCAGAGTCTATATTTGCCCAGCGCTGGTGTGAGCGACTGCTAAATGGGTGGCCTAAATCGTAAATAGTCGCTCACACTGGTGCTGGGCAAATATAGGTTCTCAACTAATAAATGTCATTATAATTATCATATTCTGGTGGATATAAAATTATCCATCATTTGATTTCATATATATATATATATATATATATTTTCCAGAAATTCCCACTGAAAAATTAAGAGGGTTAACAGTTACAGTGATAATACACATTGAAGCCTTGGTATTCAATTCAAATACACAAATATTCAGTAGTATTGACAAACCAGATCAAAGCCAACAATGAGTATTGATATTGAATTAAGTTGCCATGACTACAGACAACTGAGACTAACTGAATTCTGCAAATGATGTTAACATTATACAATATAAAGCGGCACACAAGGCCAGCAATCCATCAGAGCTCTTAATTATGCTACAAAATAAGTTATCATGTTTACAGTATCTTGAATCAATAGCCACAGTTTTGACATTGATAGAATATCAGCTCCATTGTTGAGCTTTTACTGTGTTTTCATCTGTTGCTTGCTTTGCAAATTGCACATTATTTTTCATTTTCAACCCGAGAAAAATGGAAAAACAAACGTTGCAGCTTAATCATATTTTACTGAGTGAGTTCAACCCAATGTTGTCTCTCGTTTTTTTCTCCTGTAGACTCTTTGAAGGTTCAGTAACAAGCAGGTCTTACGGGTGGAGTTGCTAGCCCCACACCCAACCACCCTTCTTTACCCAGACTTGGGACAAGCTATGGCGATTACCAAGCTGTGCCAGTAACCATTATGCCATTTCACACCTCAATTTTTCTCTTTCTGCAGAATAATCCAAGAAAATATTTGTTTTGTGATGATCTTATAAGAATGGATTTTTTCAACAAACCAATAGGCTTGTTTTCCACTAAAGAATAAAAAAATGGAGAATTCTTTTTAAAAAATTAACAAGACTATATTGTTAAGAAATCAAACAACATGTTTGTTTGAAAATTAGGGCACAATATGTTCAAAATACTACAATGTCATTGGGTGCAGGATTTTCAATTCACTAAGAACCAATTCATAAAGAAGAGGATTCGAAATAAATACTAAATGCCTGGAGAGAGACAGACATTTCATTTTTGTTTTTTAACTATGCAAATATTACACTGTGACCAATGCACTGGTATTATGAAGCTTGATATGGACAGTTATGGGCTTGAATGAGTTGAAGTGAGTGGTAGACCTCAGGGCCAGGTTAACCTATACCAGGGCCCCATGGCTATTAGCAATATGGGACCCCCCATCTTAAACCATCCTTCTCCAAACCCCCACCACATTTCATGTATAATTTTAAGTAAGTAATGAGATCTATCAATCGTGTCAAAGAGGATTGTTATGTGCTAATATGTAATATATTCATTCCATTTTTTAAAGAGATATTTGTTAGGACATTTTTATTAAGTTTTAAGATATTATTAACAATATCTTATACAATTATAGTGAGTGCTCAGACTTCACATCAGGAAATGGTCTTATTTTGATGGTTTTATTGTTTAATTCATTTTCTCTGTAGTAGTAGTGATACATTACTAAATTGCTATTTATTTTGGGCCCTACACTGTAGCGTATAGGCTAATCCAGCTATAGTCCTGTCAAAAATAAAATTAAGAAAAATATGAATATCCCAGAATTTTTCCGGGACCCTGTTAGCTACGGGCCCCTAGGCTTAAGCCTACTCAGCCTTATAGTATAATCCGACCTTGGTTGTTCTCCAAAGTATGTCTTATAGTCCGGCATATATGGTGTTCTAGATATTTTTAATATACGCATTGGTGGTAAATTCATAAAAATTGAACTGGCCTTAGGTCTTGCCTTCTGAAAGTACAATGGCTAATTGATTCACAAAGAGACACAGAAATTTAAAAACAGAACCACTCTGCCTGTAATAAAATAGCAATAACAATTCTATTAGCTTCTTAGACAACCATTCATGTTAGGGAGTAGCAGCAATAATGATAATGACAGAAAGAAAATATTTTCAGAACTTTTGAATACGTTTTCATTAAATGAACATTTTTTTTCTTCTTTTCTTGGTTGTATAACTCAGACATTCAGTCAAAATTTATAGTCAAAAATCCTTTGGATTACAAACAAAGCAAATTAATCAACATTTCCTCATCATCAATAGATTTCTAATCCTATCATTGGCCCTCAACTATTGGTACTACAATGGCAAGATATTTTATTTTAATACCTTCTTCACTGTTAAATGAAAAATGACAGTATCATCATCAACAGAAAAAGATGTACAAACTCTTCATTCACTTGTCGACTGCGCATTATAACATGGCTGCCGGTCAAATGTAGTCAAAAAAAAACTACATCTCTTTTCAATTGAACACCGTCAGTTCTAAGAGCCATAACTCAATACTAAGATAAATAAAATGAAAATACTTATATTTAATTAATATTAACATTCACTATACAAAGATATATCAATTTTATGACTAGCACTTCTTTTATCTTAATTTCAATTGCTTTTCATTGCAACTACTCAGACCATCATTCTACAATCATTAGTAAACAGCTCAGCTCAGAAATAAAGAATAAGGTTTTGGTGAGATGTGAACTTGCTACCTTTTTAATAAAAAAGGTCCTTAAAATAAATGCTTTTTTCATCATTAGGCTATGGACTTATTGATTTACCAGAAAAGAAATATGAGGTACCAATTGATCTAAATTTGTTATTTTACAGTGCAATACTAAAAACCTGTATCTTACTTTGTGCCTCCTATGAATAAAATCGCTCTTTTTTTCTTTCTTTCTATAAACTAAAAAGGGAAAATATGGTCATTTAAATTCCATCCAATTAACTAGGGCAAATATTCAATTTTCAAAATTCCAAATGAAAAAGAATTTTGTCTATTTTAAAACTAAAAAAAAAACTTTAAGTTTGCAACTTTCAACTTTTCTCCTTAGTATATTTATTGAACAGATATATTTCCACTTGTCAGGCCATTTTCAATGTTCAGTAGACAAATTCTGATTATGATTCCAGATCGTCTTTTTTTAAAGATCGGTTGGAAACTATTTCAAAACTTTGTTCCAAAACACAATTAAGATATGTGCCATCATGATTTAAATTAAAGTAACACGAATGCCATCAAAAATGTGCTCGGAAGCCTGCTGAATCAGTCAGTAATAAATATTGTCAACAAAATCCATCTAAGACTAGACACCAATACCAACACCAAAAAACAGCAAAAAGTTCCAGCATCTTCAAAACCAAAATCTATATTTATATAAATAAGATATCTAAAAATTGAGTTTTTTATTTTGAAGTTATGAATTCTAAGCACATTCACAAATGCACAGAAACAAAAGAAACCTCAATAATAGATGAAATACTTATTATCAAATTTCATTCTTTTCCCTTATTTGTTGGCTACCAACTAATATAAATAAGTTGACATCCGAGAGGGGGTGCAGCCAGTGCATCACACCAGGGCCCGGGAGGCCAAAGGGGGCTCTAACAGAGTTAAAGGGGGCCTGAGATTGCTAAGTCGTTACAATAAAATAAAACAGGTTGATTCTATCATTTGCCGGTGAGCGGATATAGTATGGCATGCTAAAAGGGTTATAGCAGATGAAAACAGGCTGTCTAAAGAACGAGGGTGTTTGTTTAGTGTGTGATGGGGGGGGGGGGGCAAAACAGCTTTGCACCGCCTTATAAATTCCTTTCGGGGTCCCGAGTAGGGATATAAAGTATCCGTGAAGGTGCGAGTGGCAAATCAGTTAACAGCGAAGACAATGGAAACATTAAGCCAAGTTCAAATTCCAGCCGAGGCTGTTTGCATTCATTTCACACTTTTGCCTTTAGGAAAGACAAATCCATCTCTTCTTTCCCCTGCAGGGCAGACTGGGCTCTCTAGCCTTGGGAGGCCATCAGTCTAAGAGAAAGACAACTCTGAATTCTCAAACCAGGAACTGGAGTCCCTCAGGCGGTCCGACATTGTCTTCAGCCTCGTACTAGCAACTCCTGTAACAACACTGGTACCAAGCTGTATCAGCCCTTTCCTGTCCCTTGGACGATATCGATGCATGGAGAAAGGAGAATTGCTTCATGGGCAACAGCCTGTCTTCCATATAACCTTACCCAGGCCTGAGGGACTTAAAGCAAGCCTTTCCAGAAAGACAAAGCAAGCCTTTCCAGAAAGACAAAGCAAGCCTTTCCAGAAAGACAAAGCAAGCCTTTCCAGGTGCAGATTCTTAGTCTTGCAAGACTGATGAATACCACTGAATAAAGTAAACATATGCACAAACAGAGAAGAAACTTCATAAATAGATTAAATACTCATTATGAAACTTCAGTTTTTGTTTTCTGTCAGATATCCTTCTCTTCTTTTAAATTGTTGGCCACCAAACATTGCTTAGCACACACATAGAAAGAGAACATGTGCTAAATACTTTATTCATATTAGAAGGTCAATTTTAACAATCAGAATGATTTTTCAAATTGATAAAGAATGACAAAAGAAAGTTCAACATAAAAATAAAAACAACTAGCATTCCAAGGGAAATTATAAATCACTGTCACCCATATAGGCTGTGTTGGGGGTGATCAATCAAAAAGTTGGAAAAAGGGGTGATCAATGAATAAGTTTCTTCTCTCACCTTTTGTGAAAAAGGTCTGAATTTTCAAAAAACAAGTGGGAACTAGTGACTAATTTAGCATAAACTTACATTGCATATTGAACCCTACCACTAAAACCTATTTTGGAGGGGAATTTTCAAAAACAAAAAAAACATTTTCTCTACTCATTGAGGGGGTGCGTGTGCACAATTTCAAGTTTCTACTATGAACGGTTAGGGCTGGGCAAAGTCTGGATACATAGATACATATAAATGTCAGAACACATGAATAACCTAAACCCAGCAATAAACCAGTGTTGTGGGTAGCGGTGATTAAGAAGTGCTTGAAATTTCTCAAACACATATTTTTAATCACTGCTACCCAGAGGTCATTTAAGCATCAGAGGTTATTTCTAGCCAATTTCCAAAGATGTTGGCCAGAATTTTGCACTAAAGATGCTGAAATTTGGTATATGTGAACTTCCTTTCATGGCGAAGTTAATAGGCAATCTGAAGTTCAGAGGTCATTTGAAATCATCAAACATCATTTCTAGTTATTTCTAGCCAATTTTCAAAGTTGTTAACTACAATTTTGCACTAAAGATGCTGAAATTTAGCATATGGGTACATCTTCTCAAGAAGCTCAAGCATTTAGACTCATAACTCCACATAGATACATATAAATGTCAGAACACATGAATAACCTAAACCTATCAATAAACCAGTGTTGTGGGTAGCAGTGATTAATAACAAAGAAGATCAAGCATTTAGACTCATAAATCCATATTGAGGGTAAACCCAGAAGTAGATAATGATTTGTTTAATAACTAAAGCATTTTGATGACTGGCAGTGTAACTTCTAATGGTAAATAAAAGAAAAAATATAAGGCATAAAAGAGTGAATACTACAAAAGAATTTACCAAATGAAGAAGTAAAAAAACAATACGACCAATAGAGTTTCACAAAGTGTCTTTGATTCTTGGCCTTGCTATTCATCAATTTCGTAAACAGCCATTTTATTTTGATATCCTTTCTAATTACTTATTTTTAAAGAATTTTATCTATGTTATAGCAATTCTGATGTCATAAAAATAAATGAAAAAGTAAAGCAACATCTGATTATCAACAAAGAAAAAATTTTCTTTTTTTTGGCAAGCTATTAAAGCTACAAGAAAGTGTCAATATCTTTTTGGCTGTAAAAGCAACACCTCTGACATTTTCAGGTATCCATCTTGAATAAATAAAGAATACTTATAAACAAATTTAAAAAAAGAAACATTGAGTTTTTTTGTTTTTTTAAATCTTTGGTCTTTTCTAACGTAAAATCCCCTAGCCAATTAACTGGCTTGTATTCAATTCAATGTTAAGCAAATGGTTACGTATGTTATTGTCTGAATTTTCTTAGATGGTGTGTTTTATTCATTGTATGTGGTTTGTTCAGACTAATTTTCTCATCTTCGTTTGTTTTTTCACATTTGGATTGTGTATCCTCCGGCGTTACTCGAGAGTTTGTTGTATTCTGGAATGTGTGCCGAAGTCGAATCTTGTTCCAGACGTGACATGTATGAGAGCGGATACACATGCTCCTCCGGAACAAGATTCGACACACATTCCAAAACAGACACACTAAGAAGGCCAGAGGGTACATGCCCAAAATCTTGTGAGAAACGAACAACAAAGATGAGGGAATTAGTCTGAACAAATGACAGGCAAATGCTAAAGTAACTTCAAAGTTTCAAGACACCCTGGTGAAAAGTAGGAGTAAACTTGTTTAACATTAAAACATTTAATTCAGAGAAACTTAAAAATAAACAGTTTCAATTAATTATTTGCTGGGTTTAGCGGCATGTCAACCTTTTAGTAGGTCATTTAATGCCGGAACGGGTCTTAGTTGGGGATATTATTAAGTAATTGTAAAAGGTTCTTTTTTTTTTAACTAGAGTCTTGCAACTTTGGTGAAAGGTTCTTTTTTTAAAATTCTTTCTTGCGACCTTTAACCAAAGTCGGGAATGTTAGTCCTTTTGTCGCCTCTTACGAACCTGTGGACAAGACAGAGGAATGTATTCTTGGATGCCCACATCCCAACGGGGCAGTTTCAATTAAGTTAAAGGTCATGAGAAAGAGAACTGATAGTAAGTTTTATATTCCCTGTACAATGGGGAGGTAGATTGCATTTAAAGAAAGTGTTTAAAAAAGGCAATGTGTGTATGTAGGCATGTATAGACATGAACATATATATATATAGATAGATAGAGAGAGAGAAATATTTAATAAGTTTACTTTTTCACAGGATCAAAGGCAGAGAGGAAGATTGTGTTACAGAGAAACATTGATTATCTGAACGAAACAGGCAGGAAGTATTTTGTTCGGATAATTGATTGTTCAGTTAACTGATCCGATCAGAAAAAAGGGAAGGCATACTGAACACAATTATGGGACCTTGAAATCTTGTTCAGATAATCCAAAATTCGGATAATTGTTGTTTGGATAATCGTGGTTTCTCTGTGCACCAATCTTCCCAATGTGTGTGTGTGTGTGGGTGGGTGGGGCTGCTGCCACTCTTGAAATCTTGGGCTCTAATCACTAGCACCAGTGGTAAATACACATTGCAACTATCTCAATCACAAGTAGTCCTTATATATATATATGTTTGTTATGTGGATGTTCTGGAAACCAACAGAATGATAGATGTGATTAGACAATCTGGAAAAGAAAGATTGAGAAAAGTGTGTTATGTCTCAAACATATTTATTATCATGAAGATAAACTTTTAGATAAGGAACTTTCCTAGGCATAGAAAACACCTTTCATTTCATCTACCCGGCATTGATAGTTGCACTAATCACATCTACCATATATATATATATATATATATAGACCTGCTTGGTAGTTGAGATAGTTGCTTAGTTTATTTCCACTGTGTTTGAGAGAGAGAGAGAGAGAGAGAGGAGTTGTTGACTCATATTTTAATAAGATGATTTCATGACTTTTATTTTATGCAGAAAAAACCTATCTATTCTATTTATACCTTCTATAATTTTGAGGAGGGTCATTATCATTGTAAGAGTTGTTCAGATTATTGAACTCATTCTTTGTGTTGTTTTTGTTGTTAACATAATGTTTCCACCAATCTATTCTATATCTACCATCTATAATTTTGAGAAGAGTCATTATCCTCTCAAGAATTGTTCTGACTATTCAACTCCTTTTTTGTATTGCTTTTGTTATTACTATAATGCTTTGGCTGAACCATTCCACAGAGTTCTTTACAGTTATATAACATTTTTCTGGAGTGATTGTATCATAAGAATTTTTTTAAATCAATCTTTATTGTTATTGGATGAAGTATTGTAAAACACCACTTTTTATTAAATTTGACTAGTTTTTACCTTCATCCTAATTTTAGTTATTAAATTTGACTTGGAATTAGGATGAAGGTAAAATTTAATAAGAATTTTTTTGTTTTGTTTTGTGTAAAAGGTTTAGCAAAGCAATAAAAGGAAACTTTATGTTTCACTTTTAAAATTCATTTTAAAATATTGTGAGTAGCCTAAAAAGCACAGAATATTTTGGTATAGTCAGTGTCTTTCATATTTAAAACTATTTTTTGTCATATCTTAAAATGTCATTCAATGTAGAATTAAGGCAATGAAAATTATTTGCAAAGGTTTGGTACAGCAGAGAACTGAAAACCAAGACATCTGAGGTTCTACTTCATATACACATTGGTTAGATCCAAACAAGAGCAAAGAGTTCTTCCTTCACTGTTCTGTCTAGTATTTGTAAGAATGACCATCCATTAAATACTTGCAACATAGGGAGTGGTCAATGTTTAAGTGTGACTGTTTTTCACTGACGGTTTTGGAACTGTGAAGTATTTTCATTTATTTTTAAATGCGCAAGCATCTAGTAGCGAGGACTGACTGACATACCGAAAAACTCCCACCAACTCTTGTTTCCTCCCCTCCTCCTATTTATGTCTGAAAGTGCAAGGGCGAGAACGTGTGCATCTATGGTCTGACTTTCAGGCTTGTTTACAACATCAAGACACTTCTGAATAATTTTTTTAAAATAAATAAATGACTGAAAATAAATAATAAAAATAAATTTAAAAAGTCAAGTAAATAATCTGAAGATCGTAAAACTGTAATATTGATGGTAACGTCTTTTTAAAGAACAATATTGATCTGAACTTCAAGCTCTGATTTTTAGGCTGACTACGCACTGTGGTTGAGGTAGCACTATTTGGACACAAGCCAGGGCTTGATCAACTCTGGCTAGGTGGCCTTGGTGAAGATTTCTGATTGTTGAAAGACCCGAAACAACCAATGATCCTAGGAAATGTCACTGATGATTTGTCCTGGTGCATCACAAGGTGATGCATGTGAAAAAGTTCATATAGAATTATGAACAAAGAATATAACTTTTACCTCACTATATTCAGACCTCCTGAAGATCAGATCAGAAACCTAATATCTTATTCTATGTAATATCGGATATTATTAAATACCAAAAAACTTCCAACCAGTGTGGCTTTTCCTTACTTTTTACCTTTTTCTTGAAATTTATTGGACCGTTCTTACGGAATTCAACTATCCTCTTCTCTTATCTCTCTCTCTCCCTCTATAGATGGCTTGATTTTCGAGGAGTGTTTTCTATAGCATTAGGACTATAGATGGCGGAGCCTGTGTGCAAAGTAACCCCCCCAGCCTGAGCAATGAAGTTTTAAGGTGAAGTGCGACT
>VCCN01004833.1:882203-894048 GCA_006491835.1 Architeuthis dux
ACAGTCTTTTTTTATTATTATTTACATAATTATTTTCTTGACTATCCCTGAGTTTTTAGTTTTTATATTGTTATTCATAGCAAACATCTCATCAAAAATTCTTATTATGGAAATGCTTTTTATAGACAAATGCTTATTTCTTCAAAAAAATATTTTTTGTATGCTGATATATTTATCATGATTGTATCTGGTTTTGGCAATTAATGATGACGTAAAAAAAAATTCCATAGAAATTTAAAGTACAGATGAATAACAAAGTTGAACCACAATGATATCTACAGAATGACATTAATATTGAAGATACAAATATTCCTTCTAAAACAAAATGCATCACTCTTTTTTGTTTTTTTAATTCTTAGCAAAAAGAACTACTAAAGAACTGTTTTGTTCAATTTACAATGTAATTTTATGCTAAATTGATCCCTTAGTTTGTGTCCGGCAGTGTTCACACTCGTTTTGTTTCTTAACTCATCCAACAAAAGGTGAGAAGTAATTTATTCATTGATCACCCCAACATAACATGCTGCCAAAAGATGTTGGTCACATGACGGTTTCTACTGAATGACTAACCAGACCTTTTCCACAATCTTTTTAAATCTCTGACTCCAGTCCAGATATTTTCCCAGATTTTCATTCCTTCAGTTTCATTTTATCTGGTCTGCTGGAACAGCAACATCCACTACCTGACATATCTTCTTCTCTTTGTTTACAATGACTAAATCTGATCTCCCTTGCCTGGATAGGGTGATCCATAAGCAAAGAAAAACAAAATTGCTTCCCATGTCTCACAACACATGCAATGATTTTGTCTCCATTTCTCAAAATGATCCATGGAGACAAAATCATTGTTTATGTAGTAATTGTGGGATTTCACAGGGTCGGGGTGCTAGCCTTGATGCTCAAGGGGAACTGCCTTACAGGGCTAAAGGGTTCCAACTGCCCTGCTATTTACCCATAGCTGGGGGGGGGGAGAAGTAGATTCATGCCCTTCTCAAGGGCATTAGTATGAAGTGAATACAAAGTGTCCAAGCTGGAGTTTGATCTCAGTTTGCTAATTCCATTCTCCGTGCTGTTAACCCTTAGGCCACTTGCACTTCCTGACTTCTATAGAATTTACTATTATTATTTATCTCTGTCAACGAGGTTGAAAAGAGGTATATGTATTTGGTCACATCTGTTCGTCTGTCCACACAATATCTCCAAAAGAACTGAATGGATTTCAATAAAATTTTGTGAAACGGTGGACAACAGTGTAGGAAAGAGGTGGTAACATTTTGGGGGGCGGATCCTGGAATTTTATTTTGATCAAGAGATTATTTTTTCAATACATTTACGTATATACTTGTGACTATCCACACAGTCTATTCAAAAGTTCTCAATGATTTTCAATGAAATAGGCTACGGGAGAAGTGATTAAATTTTGGAACTTTGTTTTTCTTTGCTTATGGATCACCCTATCCATGCAAAATTACTTCCATTATGTCGTGGTTATATGTTCAAATCACATAATATCACCAAATTTCTTTCCTGTCCGCAAGATATCTCCAAACGTTCTCAATGAATTTCAATAAGATTTTCTGACAGGGTGGACAATAGGCTCCGGAAGAACTGATTACATTTTGGCCCACATCCATGTAACTACAACGAGATGGAGCTAATTGTGCACACAACATAATATCGCCAAAAGGTAATGTCTATCCACACAATATCTCCTAAAGTTCTCTATGAATTTCTATGAAATCTTGTGGAAGAGTGGGCTATGCGCTACGGAAGAAGTGATTGGGGCGGATCCATGCACAATTACTTACTCTGAGTGCTTTTTAGTTATTTCATGCATTTGCATGATCATACCAATTGTCTGGTGGTTATTGCTGAAGATTTAGTGACAGCAAGTCTCCTCGAATCTGCAGCATCTTTCTCAGTATTCTCACAGATCCCAGCAATGCTGTAGTCTTTGCAGTTTCAGTTTGTCCTTGAATTTATAATTCATACAATCTTGATTCCAATGCTTTTGGCACAGTTCCAAGTGTGCCAAGTATTATAGGCATGACCCTAACTTTCATGTTCCACAGTTTTCTCAGTTACTGGGCAAGAACCTGGTATGTTTCCAATTTGTTCACTTTCTTTTGTCTTCACCCTATGGTCAAATGATACAGCTATGTCCATTATCTGGCAGGCCTTCCTTTCCTTGTTTATGACAAATCAATTCTGCTCATTTGGATGGTGTGTTTGGTCTGGATCTTAAAGTACCAGACAATCTTTATTTTTCTACAACAGCCTCTGGTTTGTGCTGATACCATTTGTTTACATGTTTGAACCCAAGTTCTTTGCACAATTCCCAGTGTATCACTGTTCCTACTCTGTCATACCCGTTTTTGTATTCCTTTTGGGCCAGCTTGCTGCATTCCCTTATAATGTGGTTTACTATCTCATCTTTTTCTCTGCAAAGACAGCATTTGCTGTTTTTCTTGGATTTGTCCATTTTTGATTTGATATAGTTGGTCCTGATACACTTATTCTGGACTGCAATGATAAAAGATTCCATTTCTCTTTTCAGGTGACCTCTATACAACCATGTCCATTACTGTTCATCTACAATAGATTCTACTTTTATCTACTCAAAACTTAAAATGAGACTATTATATACTGGCACAGGCTCTGAATCAACAGACTGTGTTTTATTGTAATCTTGGAAAGAAACGAGTATTCACTTTGATGTTTGGTCGGTACCCTGTGGTTATCCCGTTGCCCAGTTTATGATCAATGGAAATGTACTCGTTCACTGCAACACTCAAACAGCGCTTGTTGCATAAACTTATATGAAGCAGAATAAACTTATATGAAGCAGAATAAACTTCCTATTTTTGGAATTTATATTATAATTACTTGCAAATAGATAAATAAAAGAAACTACTCTAGCATTTAATATACCTGGATTTATCTCCCTTGAGAAATCGGATCATTATAATATAGATTATTGGTGTGTGCATGAATGCAGCCCCCACACTATTATTATTAAGTTGCAAATTCAATTGGACTCCAAGTTAAAGCATTGTAACGGTATTGCACAAACAAAAATCTTGCAACAATGTGCCATTTTTGTTGTGTTACAGTAACAAACATAGAAACATACAGAAAACAGATCATTCTAATATAGATATTAAAATAGCCGTATGATTGTATTATACTAAGTTAACTAAAATTCCCAAAACAAACAGGTCTGGTTAGTTACTCAATAGAAACCATCATTTGACCAACGTCTTTTGGTAGCATGCAATGTTGGGGGTGATCAATTAAAAAATTGGTAAAAGTGATAATAATGAATAAGTTCCTTCTCTCACCTTTTGTTGGGCAGTGATCACTAAAAAAGTCTGAATTTTTAAAAAACAAGTGTGAATGCTGCCGGACACCAACTAAGGAACCAATTTAGCATATACTTACATTGCAAATTGAACCCTCCATTAAAAACCTATTTTGGGGGGTGAATTCTAAAAAACAAAAAAAACCCATTTTTCTAGACATAAGGAGTAAACGTTTAAATGTTCAGCCCTCTAGCTCCATTGGTGCGGCCTGTAGATGCAAAACATAGATAACCAGCTAGACCAACTTAAAAACTGAAGAAACTTATGTCGACAGTTTTGGTTGACGGTTTCTAATATAATTCACCAACATACATTAAAAATCAATAGATCAACTGATATCTAGCATTTTACGATTAAAGTTTGCAAATCAGATTTTGTTTCATTTTTTTTTAAATACAAGAATGAGAAAAATGTCATCTTCCTTATTTGCAAGGGAAAATTTTTTAGAATAAAACCCTTACTTATAAAAATTCTGTTTTTTTTTTTCTTTTGTTTTTTGGCTGACTTTAAGCTGGGATTTTTCAGAAACATAAACCTGATATTAAATGAAGCACAAAGCTTGGCTCTTCTTAAAACTGAATAAAAAAAGAACTGGACCTTGAAGTTTACTTTGTTTAGATTGACTGAAGAACATTTTTTACTTGTTTTTCAACCATAGCTTATATCCAGTTCTCAACAGTTGTTTTTATTTTGTCAACCAAAAACCATAGCTTATATCCAGTTCTCAACAGATGTTTTTATTTTGTCAACCTGAAATAAGTACCTATTTAATAATACTCTTGAACACCTTTTTATAAACATTATACATACACCTGAGATTTCAGGTAAAAAAAATAAATAAATAGAAATATAAAATAAACTTGTAAATTCTGATGCATCATATTAGGTTGATCAGAAAATAATATTGCCTTCTTGGAGACATTAAAAAACCTGTTCAAATGTAACAAATATTAAATTTATTTATTAAGCATATAATCATCATTATTAGCTATGACTAAAGCCCATTGTTAAACTAATTCTTTTATTCTTTGTTGGAAGAATCTGAGATTCTGGATGAAAAGAATTCTGATAATGCTGAATCGATCTTCTTCCTACTTTTAATGGCTTTTCCATGAAGAAAGTATTCAAGTGATCTGATTTAATGGAAATCTTAAGCTGCTAAGCCAGTTGGGTTTGGAGGATGCAGTAAAAGATCCCAATCCAATGATTGGATCTTCTCCTGAATTTATTTTACTAAGTGTTAGCTTGCATTGTCATTCTGAAAAATGACACACTTTCTCTTGACCAAATCAGGACATACTTTGCATAAATTACCAGTCTTCACTCACTCTTGACAATAAAGATCTGCTGTGATTGTCTTGTCTTAGTCTAAGAACATGTAATAGACAAAACCTACCATACTCCACAAATTCCTTATGAAGACATGTTTTGGGAACTTTGGTTTAGCTGTTGACAGGTTTTTCATCCAGAATACCCCAAATGCTTTCAATAAGAAATAAAAGAATTAGTTTTACAATGGGCTTCTCTCATTACTAATAATGATCATTCTGTTCGTGAAAATCTTGTTTACATTTCAATAGGTTTTTATTTATTTCTTTTTAAAAAAATGTGCAACATTACTTTTCAAACAACCTAATATATTACTCAAGATATGACACAAAGATGCTAGCAGCATTTGAACTAAAGACAAAAGGAATATTTGGAGTGTTTTGGATAGAGTGAAAAAGTAACAAAATAGAGAAACAGACAAAGATGGTCTTTTGAAGAAATTGAAAGAGTGAAGGCTACATGGTCATGGGAAGAAATTGAAACAGTGGAGGCTACATGGTTATGAGAAGAAATTGAAAAAGAGTGAAGGCTATATGGTCACAAGAAGAAACAGAGTGAAGGCTACATGTTCACGAGAGGAAATTGAAAGAGTGAAGGCTACATGGTCACAAGAAGAAACAAAGAGTGAAGGCTACATGTTCACGAGAAGCATTTGAAAGTGAAGACTTCATGGTCATGAGAAGAAAGTGAAGTAGTGAAGGCTACATGGTTATGAGAAGAAAGAGTGAAGGCTACAAAATATTGTCACAAGAAGCAAAGCCATTTGCTGTGAGCGCTTGAAATGGATATATAGAAAAAAGGACAGAAGTGATAGAAGGGAATATATTAAATTATATCAAAAATTGGCACAGCATTATAGAAGTGGCAGAATGCCAAGTGATATCAATGGCTTTTCTGGTGCTTTGGATTCAATCAGGCAATCATATGATCATTTAATTATGAGTTTCTCATGGTGCTTTATAGTTAAAAGATAACATTCTAAATCAATTCATTCATTGGATAACTTTATCAGTAAAACGATACTATACCTTCCAGATAGCATAGATGCTTTAAGCATTTACATTATTCCATGTTTTTTTTTTTTGTTACTAGTATCTTCATTTTTTGCCGTTCCTATCACAATGGTTGATATGTTCTTCAGCCTTCAAATTAAATTATTGGAATTTAGAACAAAAAAGTAGCTTGGGATGAAACTCAGAGACACACCCTGTACCATGGAAACTTGCTATATCATATAAACCTGTGTGAAAAATATTAAGTCAAAAAGAAAAGATATATAAAACTAGCATTCCAAGGGAAATTATGAATCACTGCCACCCATATATGCTGTGTTGGGTGTGATCAATTAAAAAGTTGGAGAAAGGGGTGATCAATGAAGTTACTTCTCTCGCCTTTTTTTGTACTGTGATCACTAAAAAAGGTCTGAATTTTCAAAAAACAAGCGGGCATAATCTAGTGACTAATTTAACATAAACTTACATTGCATATTGAACCCCCAATAAAAAAAAAACATTTTCCTACTCATTGAGGGGAGTGTTTGTGCAAAATTTCAAGTTTCTACTATGAACAGTAAGCGCTGGATGAAGGATAGATACATAGATATATATATAAATGTTAGAACACATGAATAACCTAAACCCAGCAACAGTGTTTAAACCGGTCTGTTGTGGGTAGCAATGATTAATAACTCTAAACGTTTGCTGGACTAAGTCAACCTTGCCACAAAACCACTTTGTAAAGCACTCAATAAGGAATGAACTCACTAGTGATGGCACACTTGACTAGCATCACTGGCAAGCGCTCTTCCAGGTACCATCATAGCAATTTTACAAACAGATGCTCTTCTTAAGAAGAGCTCTTTAGGATAAGGAAGCCTACATCTTATGTGAATCAAAGTTATCTATCTCCTTGAACAGGAATGCATTATCTAAAACTGGATGTCATCCTGTTATTTCTTAAACCTTTCAATAGCAACAATATTCATTTGAAGTGAAAAATCCATATCTTTATTATGAGAAAACATTATTCTGTATCTTCAACTTCTAGATATCACATGGGGAAATTGGAACCTAGAGGCTGGGATATATATGCAAAATACAATTATATATAACTATGATGAAAATCAGAAGTATAATTTAAAACATCCTTTAATGTGTGTGTATGTGTGTATATGAATATATAATTTATATTTATTATGAGATTGGCTACAAATTGACAGTTCATTTCATTGCTACATGCAATTTATCAGGCGAATGGGTTAAAACCAAAAAACAAACAATTTTATAAAAATAATTTTGTTTGCACACGTCACCACCATACCCAGCTCTTCCCACTTTTATTTTTCACTCTCATAATATTTATTAGCATCTGTTTTTTTTTTAAGTATTACTTGCATATATTTGTTCAAAAAGAAAAATATTAAATATATTTGTTAAGTTCAATAGACATGTGTTATTGTTCTTAAAAAAAAAAAAAAAAAAAAAAATAAAT
Source organism: Architeuthis dux (assembly GCA_006491835.1). Taxonomy (NCBI): domain Eukaryota; kingdom Metazoa; phylum Mollusca; class Cephalopoda; order Oegopsida; family Architeuthidae; genus Architeuthis; species Architeuthis dux. The sequence goes on from VCCN01004833.1 coordinate 889,385, forward strand.
ATATATATATAGAGAGGTGCAAGGTGGCATAACAGTTATCAGCAAGTAGAAACAGCCAACCATGTTCAAATTCTGGCCAAGGCTCCCTTGCCAGATATCTGGACAAAAATGTCACATCACTGGCATTTCACAATAATTGATTAAGAAAAGAGTGGGTGAGTGAGCATTTGGGAAAACCATTCCCCTACATCTACCCAGGTAATAGCTACAAAACTGTTACTCTCATTGTCAACCTTGACTACTTAAATTAGAAAGTTTAGTATAAATATACTGTGTAATAATATCTACATATATACAGATGGATAGGTCACATAACTTCAAAGTACTAAAAGTATTACTCAAAGCATAGTTTAATGTGTGTGTATTATTACATAATTTAATGTGTGTTCATGTATACATGTGTGTGTGTATTATTACATGCACATAGAATACAATCTTGTATCTTACTCATCATGAAACATATAGCTTTATTCTCTTTATGATGTGGGTGATCATGGCTTTCGACAGCTTCCTTTCCCTTGTCACTCTGAGCAACTACTGCTCTTCTATGCCTTCCAGTATTCTTTCTGCCATCCACCTGCTCAAACCCTTCATGTAGGTTACTTGCTGCCTACCTTTGCTCCTTTTGCCTTCTATGCACCTTGAGAGCATTGAATTCTCCAAGCCTTCCTTAAAATATTCCACCTGTCACTTTCTTATTGTTAACACCAGTTTCCTTGTAGTTTTTAGTCTCCGCAAAACTGTAAGCAATATTGCTTACATACTGAAAAAAAAGTGACACTCATTCCAGTCTCTCAAATTTCCCTTCAGCCTCAAGTTATTTACACCTGAATTTAAAAACAGACTATCATGTGCACTTTATTACATTCAAGTGTTGCGAGGAGAAAATTACAAAAACCTAGCATACTAGACTGACAAAAGATCTGATCAAAATGAACACTCCTCTTCTCTCAATAATTCTTGTCTTGTCTTTTATAAAAGTACAAGCTCCCCACCAAACACACATACAAACACACTCATGTTTATACATTATTTCGGGTCAGAGCATGTATTGGATATTGAGCGTAATATTCTGAACAGTAGTCAGAGTTTTATATTGAGTAGTTGATCAGCCATTTTTTTTCAAAGATAATAAATTCCTCTTGCATGAGAAATGAGATTTTCAGCCCAGGCAGACACAAAACCAAGCAGGCAGACATACAGATGTATACAGTATACTTTCTCCAAGAAACTCACAAATAAAATGTGCAATAATGGTTCTGCAAGATTGATTCCATGTTTTTTTTATGTCTTTTTTTCAGGAAGATTAGCCCAAAACCCTTTTCTTCTTATTTCCTCCTCCCAACCAGTTAGTCATAAGTACATCTTTCCTTCCTCTGTTTCCTAAGAGTTCCTCTTCACATGAAATCATTCATAAATGACTAGATCGATTATGTACAGTAAATGTACTGGGAAGCAAGAATGGATTCCTTATAAGCAGTCTTTAAGAAAAGCATGCACTTGCCAGAGCCAACTGTATAATCCTGTTCCTGACTGTTGGTTCTCTACAAATATTCCCTGAAAGTACTTCCCTTGCAATCTATCGATATAAAGAAGACATGTTTCTAAAAATAACTTGCATATATTAATTACAAATGAACAAGTGCATTAGTGAGAGAGCACTTATCCAAATAAGCAATACAGTTTTCCTTATATCTATTATTATTATTATCTTTTTTTTATAATTCATGATGAAAACTGAAGTCAATTATAATAAGTTCAACATTAAAGTCTTGATGTAAATTACTCAACTGGAACAACATATCCTTAGTATAGGGTGGAGCAGAAACACCTGACACTTCTAAAATGTTTTTGTTAAAGGCTGAATTCACTACAGGTTGAGTTCACTGGTGGTCTCTTGATTATCTAACAGTACACTGATTGATCTTTGGTCAGTACAGCTGCGTGTTATGTAGTAGAAATGTTCATCATAACAGTGATTGACACAGTGTTTGCTAAATGTACACTGTGTAGGTGTTACAGAGTTTGTTTTGATGAACGTTTGTATTGCATGTACAAACTGCTGTACCAACCAATGATCAATGCTGACTAAACTCCAAGCAGTGAACATTTTGCAAACACTGTGTTACTGTGTCAATCACTGTTATGATGAACATTTCTACTACATAACATGCTGATGTACCAACCAAAGAGCCATGCTGACTAAACTTCAATCAGTGTACTATTAAATCATCAAGAAGCCACCAGTAAACTCAACCTATAATGAAAGAAACAACATTTTGACAAGTGACCCTTCAGCACTTGGTCTATTCCAGTGAGGATATCTGAAAAGTAAAGTTTATAAGACACGTCCAGCCAGCATCTGTGTACAGAAGAAGTGTATTCAGATAATGGCCACCTGAATATGCTTCTTCTGTACATGTACTGGCTGGACATGACTCGTAGACATTTCACAGATCATCCTACAATGGGTGATGCCTTCCCTTCCAGCTAGAATGCAACAGTGTTTGGAAAGTCAAGGTGGTCATCTTATGAACATTATTTTCAAACCTTAATAACATATGAACTTGAACTGTATACATTCATGAATCTTTCTGGGGCTAACAACTCCAACCGATAAAAACCTACTTACTACTGAAACCTCAGCAGAGTGGTTCAGGCCCTATGCTTCACAAGGAGTCTATAGGAATAAACAATTTATAGCCACATGACCTTGAAAACAATAGTTTTTTTTAACTACCAGCTACCAACTTTATTAATGAAGGACCTGGTTACTATCTGAGCTTTCACCAATGAACACTCGCTGCTTTAAGCAAAATGCATGTCTTTGAAGAATAGTACAAAGACTGTCAGAAAAGTCATTCTATTTCTGATTCCAAGTTAGAAGAATTTTACTCTCTTGTTAAGTTATTTTTTCAAAGAATTCATCTTCTGAACTTTTTCATAGAAAAGTACAGATGTTACCAAAAAGAATGAACATATTTTCTAATGCATGAATACCTTGATTAGTGCGGGTTTTGATTTAGTACGGTTACAGTATTGCTATACAAATTAATGTAACTAATGTAACAAATTATTTCCAGTTTAAAGCAGCTCAACAATTATAATATTAGATAATCAAGAGAAAAATACATCCAATGATCTCCACACTTTGTCCAGATTTGCAACCTGGAGAGGTCACTTTTGTGCTGCTGCTCACAGCATCAGAAACAACACGATAAGAGAGGGGAGGATGCAGACAGCAGAGACAGCACTAACAGAGCCAGGCACGGACAAGAAAGTGTCTGCTGCTCGAGAATCAGGCTGTACAGTCACAGCGGGTGCTGCAACTCAATCACAGACTAATCCTTTGCGTATATTCCATTGTCTTCCAAGACAGAAGGAGGAGGCCGCTGCCGAAGAGAGAAATAACCTAATCATTTCAACATTTTTGTGAATTTAATTCCGAGAAATGGAAATATGGTAAATATTAGCTCACCAGCCCAGAAAGATATTTATTAGCTTCACATAAGTGGGGCATTTCAGACATGTATGAACTGTAATCAAAAACTGTTTGTGCAAAACGCATAGTATTTACATGCTTTTACAGATTTACTACCATTTTATATACCAGCTCAAGTATAACAGGAATTTACTTCAAGTCTGGCCCAAAGCTATATTTTAGAGCACTGAATGAAGATAAAATAGTCAATAGCTTGTGAGACCTGTTTGTAATTATTATAAATGCCACTAGCTTTATGTACAGTTGGCACTTTTGAGCATTTCTCAGTATTTAAATTGGAAATTGCAGGCCAAGAGGTATGAGGTTTTATCTTAGTTAAGACCCTCAATTTATCCAAGACAAAGGAAATTCTGATTTTAAAACAGAACAAGGGGCCATTAATCTCCAGTTCAGTCTTGTACTTGTAAAATTCACCCACAATATAAAACGCAATGTATATCCATATATGTTTATTTTTTGTGCATAACACCTTTCACTGAGCACACAGATACTACACTGATCCTAGGTAAAAGTAAAGAGGAACAATTCTTGATCCTAGGCAGAGGGCACAGATACTCTGACCTTAGGCAGAAGCTCCGATCCATACATAAATAATATATATTTAGATATATAAACATTGCATTTTATATATGTGGATTCACCTTGTTTTATTGTATTTAAATGCAGTCAAGTTTGGACCCTGAGACTGGCCTAATAAAGTAATTGAAATATCAAAACCTTCCTCATTTTTCACTTTCTTAAAAAATGCAGAAAATCTTTTCCTAACCTAATAAGAGATTCCAAGATGATTTTAACAGATGTTGATTTCCCAAGAAAGAGAAGAAAAAAAAGACTAATAAATGAGTCCAAAAGTGTATCTTAAAGCAAATAAAGAAATTATGTTTCAAAGATATCAAAAATAGCAGCAACTGTGTTGTCATTAGAAAGCTTTGGCAGCAGCTTACCACTTAGCAACCCAATTATAAATGAGCAGAGTAAATGCTTACAAGGATAAAGTTTCAATATAGGATTTATTAAAAGGAATTGTTTTTATCTAGAAAATCTCAGGAGTGTGATACTACAAATTTGACATGATAAACTACAAGTCTAGGATTGTATCCCACAATAATAAAGTATGCCTCAAATCCAGACCTGTCACCAGGGTACAGCTAATAGGGGGGGG
>VCCN01004833.1:927482-940334 GCA_006491835.1 Architeuthis dux
TAGATAGATAGATAAAGAATTCTTCTGAAACTTACCTAATGGTATAATAACTCATCATAGATGAAAATATATATATAAAATATGGGATGCTACCAAAAAGTTAGGGGATTTTGATCAGATGGATCAATTTGCTCATTTTTCAAGTTACCCAGTGTTTCCATGTCTCACTCACCAGACATTTTACACATCTTGAAATCACTCCCCCAGGAAATAAAGAACATTTTTTATCAATATTTTTCTTTCTCTCAGGAAGCAATTCTGAGCCTTATATTCCCCAAAGATTTGGATAGCACTTCATATATACATATATGTGTATGTGATACACACACATTCTTTTATAGTTTATTTATGTATATTCCTGTGTCAGTTAATCTCTTATCACTAATGTGTGTATCACATATACTTGTATATTTATTTATATTCATATGTGTGTGTGCCAGTCACTCTATATATAACCTGTTGCCTCTATTTTTCTCACATATATGTGTTTGTGTGTGAGCATGCATGTATATATGTAAGACTTATATAAATATGAAACTTCTATATTAAAAGAGAAAACATTTTATCTTTCTTTTTCAAGCAACATCTTTAGTGTTTGAAGCTACAAAGCTTTCTAGACTATAATAAGTTAAAATGACAAAGTCGGAAGGCTTGTAGTACAACTTCTGACTTTGTAATATTACCTACATATTAGCGGATTCACCAGAATCCATATATATATTTGTTTATACAGATTTATATATGTACACGCCCATTTAACAATCTCCTCACATGTATATCTATCTAAAAGTATTTATAATATATACAAGTGTATATACTTATGGGTATTTCATTTAAATACTGATTTACAAGCAGAACAACTACAGGAATACCTTGAATAGCGCAGTTTCCATTAGTGCGGGTTTTGATCTAGTGCTGTTAAGGTATTGCTGTGCAAATTAATGTAACTAAGTATAAGATGAAAACAAAAAGGCATTAAATTATAATAAAACCTTGAAAGGTGCAGTTTAGTACAGTACAGAAAATTTTTAAACAAATTAACCACACTATTCAAGGTATTGCTGTAGTAATACTTTAAATGCTTAATTCCCAGTGAAGAAGCTTTCATAAAGCCATAAATATACATAGCCAATAATTTGACATAAAAGAATATATACATGCTACAAAGGAAAGCAAGAAATTTAAATGAATGAAAAATGTAGTTTCACCATATAGACATCTGCTGCCTGTTTATTCTGAACTTATGCACAACAATCCACATATATAAAATGCAATATATATATATATATATATATTTGTATGTGTGTGTGTGTGTGGGTGTAAGACTTTTCAATGAGTGCACCGATATTACACTGATCGTAAGTAGAGGGCTGAAAAGCGACTCTTATCCTAGGCAGAGTGCCAATCCAAACGTAAATAACCGTCATTTTTGACAGATACTATGCTAGTAAGTTTATAAAAAGGAAAGTAAAAGTAGTTACTGTTGGTTATCGTTACATACAGGTTATCTACCCAACCTGGTTACAAAAGTTTGTATCTTCATATATGATATTTTAATGGCATTATATTGCTGTTTTTAATGTATTATTTCACAAAAAGATTCAACAAGTTATCAAATTAAATGCACTGCTCTCCTCTCCAAGAAAAGTAAAAAATAGATTTAACTTGTGCCTAGCTTTTTTTAACAATTGAATCATCCTTTTATATTCCAGTTGAAGTTCAACATGCAAATATAACATTAATATTATAAATATTGATATATTCATATATAAAATATTATATAATCATTGATAATTATATATTTGTGTATATATTATGAATATAATCAGCCATTCAGATACTGTTTATTTAACACTAGTTGTAAATGTAGGAAATGGTTTTTGAAGAATTAAGAATCAACTGAAAAAGATAAATCTGCTTCATCCAATCAACTAGTGTTTAAGTAAGGCATTGATATATATGTGGATATAACTATGAGATGATAAAGCATTAGGTTGAAATTCCAATACATAACTAGCATTGAATTTCCTTGATTTTGTTTCTGAGTAACTTTTGACAAACCCCAGTCCAAGTTAGGAGTTGACTTTGTTTTTCTACCATAACAAGAACAAACCTCACCAAATTTAGGGGATTAAAAATTAACATTCCCCTACCATGATTTGAAATCATGACCAACTGATTGGTAATCAGGTCTCTTACCGACTGAGCTAAATTGACAAGTCATACATATCTACGAAAATGTATGTTAGAAATACACAAGGGCTTAATTCATTTTAATAAATAAATATGTCTATAGAATTAACATTCCCTACCGTGATTTGAAATCATGATCAAGGTGATTAGTAGTCAGATCTCTTACTGACTGAGCCAAACTGACAAGTCTTACACATCTATAAAATGTAGATTACAGATACGCAAGGGCTTATTTCATTCTAATAAATAAATACACTTATACTAAAAATTATATTTTTTTATTTACTATATATACAATACAAAAGTTGCAGTAATCATCTTCAGTCGGAATAGGAGTAGGAATGGCGTTTGAACCTGCAGCAGCCAGACTTGTTAAATATCAGTTCATCACATTCTATGCAATAGGTAGAATTTTTTTTGTATGATGTTGCTTTTTATAACCTAAAACTGAACAACAAATTATTTTGATCAGCAATGCAAATTATGTGTTGATAACTAAGATATCATTACACTCGCATATATATTTCTGCAATTAAAGCATATCATTTTGTTAAAGTAAATTTATTACCTATGGAATGTATTTATATTAACTATAATAACATATCAAGACAAATGAAACTAATATATCTGTTATTATTATTATCATTGATTACTTTTATTATCTGTTTATATTCCTGTGGTCTGCTACTACTATAACATCTTTTAAGCTTCAGACTTGTGAGGAAGGAGTAATGAATTAATGACAGTGAAGGTTGGGCCCTTTTTGCTCCCATTCAAGCATAAGCACCCTCTTCCATTTTCACCCTCATTCATTACATTGCAAGGGTGGGTGGGGCGGCAGACAAGAAAGGATGAACGATATGAGGAGAATGAATAATAATCAGAAAGCATAATGGTCATATATACAAACAAGTAGAAGAATACTATCACTATTTTATCTCATTCTGAAAAAGTTTTCTGAAAATGTTATTAATAAATAGACTACAAAATATCAGGGGAACAAAACATGTTCAATGTTCTAAATGATAATGTTGAGTTAAAAAGTAATGACAGCTCTTGAGTTCTTGCACAAATTTTGGTTCTGAATATTTAACAAAAACTTAAAATCTAAATACTTGTGAGAATAGATCTGTATGAAATATTGACATGATAGCTGCAGTAAATTATCTTATGGCTATCAGTGTCTGACCGAAATCTCATGTACTATCTTGACTGATTAAAAATATTCAGGGTAGTACTTAAGGAGCAAACAGTGTAGCTGCACAGGTCCTCAAGATTTTAGGGGCCCCAAAAGAAAATGTCTTTAAAAAATATTTTGATATTTTTTTTGTAAAAACTAAAATGTCTCGACTAAACTTGTTTGAGGATTTGTTATGTTACAGAGATAGATTATTGATCCATAAAGGACTTTACATTAAATTAAACATAATTTTATGAATATTTCATTTTTGTTTTGATTCCTTTGAAAATTATAGCTAAATAGAAGGGCTCCCAAGAAATGTTATGCACTGGGCCCCATCAATGTTAAATTTGACTCTGAATCCTTAATCATTATGAAGTTTCTTAAGTTTTTCATTCACATTTCTATCTTTAGAAACTATTAACCTTTTCAAGACTCCAGGAACATATATATCCCAGGGTTTCTATGACTGCTGAGATATTTATGTCCCGTAGATCTTTTAGAAGTCTACTGTCGCATTTTAATTCAGGAATTATGCATCTTAATAAGTTATTCTTGAAAAGGTTAAAGCCGGCCTGTGTTTTGTTCAAATGTTTAAGTTGTCCATTCAACAAGTATTTTAAAATATGATGAACAATACAGAAAATAACACTGAACAAACTTCAAAAGTTCTCTAATAGTCTAGTTATAATTGCACATATCAATAACACGAGTCACATTCAGAAAAGGAAAAATTTCTTTACCAAAAATATCTGCCATGGGAAGTTCAACTAAATAGAACATCCTTTGCTGACTAAAACAACAGATTCTGCAGCCCAATTACATTTAAAAAGGTAAATTATATAAAATACATGAAGCATTAAAATGAAGTTTATCATAAACAGACAGTGTTTTTTTGTTTTTTTATATTAACCCTTTCAAGACTAAGCTATTAAGGTGCTTAATACCTGAATTAAAATGTTCCAGTAGACTTCTAAAAGATCTATGGGACATAAATATCTCAGCAGTCATAGAAATTTTGGGACATATATGTCCCAGGAGTCTTGAAAGTTTTATTGAGCTTTTAATTTTATTTTCTTCTCTTTCTAATTTTTACTAATTGTTTTGGAGGTCATTTTTTTTATTAAATCCCTTTTTATCCTCAGATGTTATATGAACTTTTTGTACTTTAGTTATTACAAAAATTCTAAAAGTAGGATATCTAAGACTGAAGCTACAAAATTATTAATATCTCCAATTATGCTTCAATGCTTTTTTTGTTTTTCCAAAAGATTTAATTTCAGGAACATTTTCTGCTTTTAAAAGGTGATACATGTTTGTGGTAAACAAGACAAATGCATCAGAGACCCATTTTGTTTCACCTAAAAAAACTGATCTTGTTTCAAACTAATAATAATCCTTATGGAAAACTCTTTAATAGCTTTTTGTACAGAGCAAATCTATTCAAAAATAATTCTTCAAACTTTTCTCTGAAATCTTTTCACGGATGCATCCACTACATTTTAAACTGTTTTTTAAAAGACCAATAATAGCATTTTACCAACTTCACAAAGTTGATCTCGTTACTATTGGAAATCCATTGAGAACAAAATAAAGTATGCATACATTTGTGGAAGGTCATTGAAGTTTATTCTCAAAAGAAAAAAAAAATGAAACACATCCGCTTATTTACACAGTGATAACCCTAACCCTAATGCACATGTATACACCTGTATTTGACAACAACAATTACTACTAAAACATAATAACTAGAGCACAACAATTTCTTTTCCCTTACCTTATTTTGACAACACTGTAAGGGAGCAAAGACATAGCCAGCCATCTCTTTGACACTTTTGGAGAAAGAAGTGGTAAATCCTGGAGTCGCCATAATAAGAAGAAAACAGGTGACAGACGAAAAAGGAAGAACAGAAAGGAGAACTAAAAAAAGGAAAAGTGTGTTGTGGTGCTGGTGATGTAGTGCAGGGTACATCCACAGTAAGGACAGGGATGGGACAATAGCCTTCATCAAGCAGGGTCAGTAACTTAGGGGGTCATGGGGTTGGAGAAGAAGTTGCAAACGGTTTGGGAAGCACACAGTGGAAAATAAGATTTGACCTGGTCTTGCAATTCATTTACAGATTGTGTTACATCGACTGCATGCAACAGGGCAGGAGAGATTCCTGGACACTTCTCAAGTATGGTGATACCCTGGATACCTGGAATGTCCTGCATGCAGGTTCTGAAGTAATAATATCACTTACAAGCAAGCCACAACTTGAAGTCAGAATTATTATCATTTTTTGCCCTATATAATTTTATTTCTTCTTTTTTTTTTGCTTTTAATTTTTTTATCACTTTTTCTGGTATTAAACAGATTCAATCAAAAAATAAATACATAAAAATCTTGATGGCACTAAGTCCAACTGCCCAAAGACTTTGAGAGTAATCCTTAAATCCAAAGACTGCAATAACCGGTCAGTCTTTCTCACTAGTTGAGAGTAAAAATTTGAACCATCCAGTATCACAAATAGTTGCTGCATCCTGCATCATCTAAGATATATGCTTCAGTGCCAGTTGTTACTGGTGATCTTGCTGTAAGGCCAGTTGTATAAGTACATGGATTGCCGGGGCCGGCAACACAGAGCAATGTTATCACCATATAGCATTGTACAACAAACTGTTGCCGATAATTGCATGTTATGTAAGGTAGCCCAGAAGTGATGATACTGTACAGTCCTGTTATCAATAAATATCTATATTTTTGTTAAATGCATGCATTTGTTTGCAAGAGGAAGAATAAGAAAGTGAAAGAGATCCAGTATAGAACTATTTATACAAATTGCAACTATACTATAACAATCCTGACGAGACAGAAGCTGAACAAGTATAGGGTCATATTCTGTAGTAACAATAAAGGTTAGCTGATAGCATGATTTAAACCAGTAAATGTTTTGGTATCATCAAAGGAGAGACTCCGGAATCAGAACACTTTCCAAACAGTCTAGTCATATTTATAAGCATCCAAAGAGAGTCAGTTACCGGGCCAGTTCTCAGTTGCCGTGTCGGCTGCTACATCCGAGTTTGTACTGTTGTGTGGTGGAGGTGTCATGGCCAGTCGCTGTCCACAGTGGGCTTTGACCACAGTGGCAACACTGGGCTCTCCTGTTGGCAACCACTGTCCGTCATCAGCTGTGGGCACTGTCAGCACCCTTGGCAGTGTGACTCCGGGAGAGGACCTCACACACAAGGCACTACACACGACAGTGATGAAGATGATGATTAAGAAAAGCAGCAGTCGATGGAATCCATCCCACGCGCTACATCTCCATCTGCTGCACACACAAGCACCAGCGAACGTACAATAGATGAGTGCTAATAAAGTTGGTAAGATTTGTTCGGACCAGCAGAGCAGTGGAGTGAGGGGGAAAATTGGCCACTAGTAGTAGTAGTTGGTCTATAAGAATGAGAGGAGAGGAAAGAGTCAGAGAGAGGAGAGGGAGTTGTGGGAAAAATGAATGAATGAATGAATACAATAAAAAAAACAGGACTTATGAAAAGAACTGTTGAAGCGGAGAAGAAAAAAATTAAGAAAGTTGTCAGCAGGGATGTAAGGGAGAGTAAGGATGCAAAAGGAGAGTAAGGAGGAAATAGTTAAAGAAAGAGAAAGATTGACAAAAACGAAAAGATAAGAGATGAAATAAATAATTAAAAAAGGAATCAACAATAGAAAGTAAAAAGAAAAAGTAAAAAGAAAAAGTAAAAAAAAAAGTAAAACAAAACGTTAATAAAAAGAAAAGTAAAAACAAGAAAAGTAAAAACAAGAAAAATAAAAACAAGAAAAGTAAAAAAAAAGTAAAAGGGAGAGTAAAAGAAAAGAAAAAGTAAAAAGAAAAAGGAAATTAACAAAGGAAAAAAAATAAAATTAAAAAATTAAAAAGTAAAGAAAAGTAAAAAAAAAAGAAGTTAGGAATGGAGGGGAAATTTTTTAAAAAAGAAAAAGAAGTATGAAAAAATGACTGAAGGAATTAAATGAGGAAGAATTAAACAAGAAAGAATTAAACAAGAAAGAAAGAACAGTACAGACAAATTATACAAACAAGAAAGCCCAACTCAATCACAAATTCTGACAAAAAGAGGGCAAAGGTTAAAATATTGAAGATATTTTTAAAAAATGAACATAGAGAAAAAAAAGCTCAATAAAAAGATATCCGAGAAACAAGTAAGTGTAATTGGAAAGAAGGGGGAAAGATATAGAGAGTGGTTAGAGGGAGGGGGACATGAAGAAAAGAGTACAAGGTTAAAGAAAATAAGAGAAAGAAAGAAGCCAAATAGAGATAAACAATGAAAGATAAATGGGGGGGGGGGTAAAAAGTAAAAATAAGGAGAGTAAGACTTAAAAGAAAAGAGGATATAGAAAAGAGAAAAAAGAGAAGAGGGAATAAAAGCAGAAAACTTAAGCAGTAAAGAGAATGGTGTAGTATAAAAGAGAGAAAGAGTGATAATAAAGATGAAAAGAAAGTGAAAGTAAGTCCAATAAAGATAGGGAGTGTTCAAAGGGAATACAAAGAGAAGAGCAAAAGAAGGAAAAATAGAAGAGCAATTATAAAAATGGATAGCAGTAGACCAAGAATAAGGAGTTGAAGGACAAAAGGAGAGCAAAGATGAAAAGAGTGGAAGGTAAAGATTGGAAAAGACTGTTTAAAAAGAACAGTGGAGAGAGAAGGGAAAGTGAAACGAAAATAAGTAGAAAGGGATGCTCCAGTGATGAAGCTTCTTACTTCAGCAGCAGCGGCGGCAGCAGCAGCTGGCCAGTGTCAGACAGAGGACATGTGGGATAGAGAAGGATGTTAGGATAGGGTAAAGCATTACAGTTACAGCCAAGGACAGGAGATTGTTTCAAAGGAGTAGAAGCTCGAGAAGGGAACTGGAAACATGTGGTTTTGCGAGCAACAGAAACATCACTGATGATAACTCTACCTAGGTTGCACATAAACGTTCAGACTAAAATAATCAAAGCAAGGGTGGACGTTTCTGATGAGGCTCAAATACCGGCAATGACAGTGTTACAGCAGTTCGATCATCAGCAGCTTACCATTAGCAGTTACAGTAGTAGTGACCAGTGATATTTAACAGTGACCAATACACTACAGTAAGAGTAATTTACCTCTGCACTCTAAGTTGAAAGAGGTATATGTATTCACTTGTGTGTCTGTTCACACAATATCTCCAAAAGTTCTCAATGAATTTCAATGACATTTTGTGGAAGGGTGAGCCATCGACTAAGGAAGATTTGATTAAATTTGGGGGGGCGGGTAGATAAAAAAAAATGTTTACTGTTACCTCCCCTGAATCGTAGCTATATATCCACACAATATATCCAAAAGTTCTCAATGAAAATTTCTAGAAGGGTAGGTCATGGGTCTGGAAGAATTGGTTAAGTTTTGCAGCGGATCCAGGAATTCTTTTTTTCGATTGAGAAATATTTGTCATATTTTCAATACATTTATGTATTCACTCATTTTTGTCCACACAATATCCCCAAAGGTTCTCAATGAATTTCGATGTCATTTTGTGAAAGTGTGGGCAATGGCCTAAGGAAGATTCAATTAAATTTTTGGGTGGATCCAGATATTCTTTACAGTTACCTCCCCTGCATCGTAGCTATATATGTACTGATTTTCATTCAGTTTTTAGTGACAATATGTATTGGCAGAGGTATGCGCTCTCTGAGTGCTTTCTAGTTCATATCTGTATCACTTGAACCAGACTCAGATGCCTACTCATAAACCAGTCTACATTGAAAAAAAATCTTTCACCAGTCATATAGAATGTAGTTTAAGGAGCTGGGATGGGCAGAGCTGGTAATAGGCCAAGGCCAGATGGGAAATGTAGGCCCCCATTTCTAAATGCTCGTTTTTTGTAATCAGTATTAAATATATATGGTTTATATGGGTATATACATGTACGCCTATAGAGTATTCCCCCGGGGAAAATGGCCCCACTGGACCCGAACCTATGTAGCAATAATGATGAAATTCACAGGTTTGTGAAACTAGTTTGCTATCACTCTACAGCAAGTTTCTTAAGTAAATATCTGTTAAGCTTAGCTTAGTCTGACACAAGACTACAATAGGTGGGTACCCAGTAAGGATTGAACTTGGCTTGTGAGACTCAGTCACTAAGCAGTTGCTCTATGGCAGATGCCAGAGTGACTGTATACTTTTAAAGCTATGGGATCTTTTTGCACTTTTGCTGGCTATAGTCCAACAGTAGTTGGGGAGATTTTAATACATTGTTTTCAATACACTGCTAACACTGAATATGAACTGATATGAGGGAATATATAATTATTAAAATAGAGATCTCTTGTTGGCAGTGGCTAAATACAGTCTTCAATCTCTTTTTTCTCCCATCTACACATTGTGTGTGGACAAGGAATGAATGAAACACTCAACACCAACCACAAAAAATAGATTTTATTTTTCAGGCACTGTCATTCACAGGACACAGAAAACAACTGATCGCCCAACCAAACCACGCCTGCTTTTTTTTTGCTTTTTTAAGTAAATAGAAAATTTACAAAATAAACACAATGTTGATTTTTTTTTTTATAATGGTTCATAAAGCAATTAATTATATAAGTAAGACATAATTATTTTCAATTTGAAGCTATAAGTAAGCATTGAAGTTGTCCATGAATTTTTTATTGGCATATATTTATTGCAGTCAGAAAATCTTTAAACAAGTATAATTTATTATTCTAAAGAAAACAGAATATCTGATCCATGAGCATTATCTGAGTTTTTCTTTCTTTGCTTTTACAAGTAGATGAAGTCATAGGAGCACTGCACAGATATTAATAATTAATATCTTTTCTGAATTTGTCATCTACTTGTAAAATTAATGATTTGGTAGAAACCAATGTGCCTATTTTCCACTTTAAAAGTTACAAACCTCTCAAGTGAATCTTGACAAAAATTATTTTTTTACAAAATTTACAGGAGTAGAAAAATAATCAATCGAATGGTTAAGGCAGAAAAGGCTTGTTACATTATCAAGACAACACGATGGGAAACATACAGGTGTCTATGTACCAGTAAATAATTTACGTCCTTTTCCATTGTTTTATAACCAAATTGGGCTATCTTTAGGCAGAGGCAAACATGCCGTTGGGGGGGGGTCGACATTTTAAACCGTTGGCGATATTTGCTACGGAAGATCGATTTATTTTCCTTTTTGGAGTTGAAAAACTAGTTGTTGCAGATGAAATAAAAAGAATATTGTGAAAAAATAAAAGAATGACATTTGTGTTTTAGTACAAGTTAAGTAGCGCTGCCCCTCCTACAGAGTTACTAGTAGTAGTTACTCGAGTGTCGGCTGCTTTCTTGAAAAGTTCGGTTGCGCGGTCCCTGCTAGTGCTACAGAACGTCCATGAAACCGTCACACTCACAACCATACAGTACAGACATTCAACTTTGTGGACCAAGTTACACGAGCTCACACCCAGTCGGTTATGAGATTAACGCTAATTTATTAAAATAAATAATTACTGCTTGTTATTTGGGACCACAGTCATTATTATGAAAATAAAGCAAAAAGCAATACTAGCTCTGTGGGAGGGACCGCACATGTTTTGAGGGACCGCACTACTTAACTTATGACTTGTATTTTTTAATGTTTTTTGGGGGGACGGGTAAAAAAATATAAAAACAACAAAGACTAGAACTCATTTTAAACAATGATGAAAACAGGACAAGTCGTTGTCTTTTAATATGAGCAACGCCACTCACCCCAACAACTTCAATCATCGTAGAAATACGTAGGAAGTTCATAAGAAAAAGAAAGATGAAATAGAGAAGAAGAAGAGAGAAAGGCTGGGGAGAGGGGATAGCCCTAGCAGTTAGTAGCGATAATCATTGATTTGCTTGGGTTATAAAAAGAAAAAAAGGGGCCTCCTCTCCACACTTTACCCTAAACATCTAACAGTCCAAAAAGCACGAGAATTTTATAAATTATAAGCGGCATATCGTTGCTACAAATGCAATTAAGGATCAAAGTTGGCGCGGAAATCTTATTTACTGTGCGCTTTTTGTATGCGTGTGATTGTCTCTGTGAGTGTGTGTGTATGTTTGGTTCGTTTTTTTAATTTTCTAATATTGTTTTTTCGTCTTCTTTTTATTATTGATATCATCATCATCAATTCCGTTTGAGCCGTCTTCCTCCACTTTCTTAAAAGAGTAATTTTACCTCTCTCATAGACTCAAAGACACGAAGATGCAGCAGAGAAAGAGAGAAGAGAGGAAAGTGAAACGGAAGTTTTATTGAAAATACGGTAGAGATCTTTTCCCACTTCACTGATTGTCGGCTTTCCATTGTAGTAACTAACCTACTAAAGGATAAAACGGAGCCAGTCAATTAGTAACTAAAATTTTGTATCTCTCGTGTGTGTGTGTGTGTGTGTGTGTGTGTGTGTACTGGAAAAATTGTTATAACCAGATTATTCTGGTTTTCATTAAGTTAATTTCGATTATATAACTATCGGCATTTTGAAAATAGAAAACTTATTTTTACGAAATTTGAGCGAGCGACACTTTTTTTCTGGAACTTAAAAACAGAAATATTAAAATGTTTTAAGGGTTTCTGTTTTAAGTGACCACTAGCCTAATTTTCATTTGTATTCATACATATTTCAAAAAATGAAACGAGTAAAAATTTACACGTTCCTTAACTAGAAAACTAAAAGTAAGAGCACAAGACAAGGTCTGTCGGGAAAGTATCCAGCCAGTTTGAGTTAATCGAGAACTGGTTGAGTGGCCTTGATGCAACTTGGCAACCAATAAAAGAGGACCTTACTGCACATGCAGGAACAGACACTCCTGTGGGGTTACTCAGTCTGCAGTGAGAAGCCATTGAGTGAGCTTGTATACTGTGTGACCGTCACATTCACTATGACCAAGCCTGCCTATTCATCACATCTTGTGCAGGGTTTTTTGCAAAACATTGCATCAACCACATCTGTCAGCCCCGCTAACAATCCCAATTTGGCCCCCCTGCGACTTCTGCTGTTAAGAGAGAGATTTCAGACCATGGACGAGATTAAGAAGAACGCAACGAGGCAGCTGACGGCAATCCCGAAAGAGGACTTTGCAGATTGTTTTGAAAAGTAGAAGGGACGCTGAGATCAGTATGTAAGGTCCCAAGGGGACTATACCATTGTTGCCCTAGGTAGGCTATTTTTTCCTCAACGTTAAATGGCTGGATATTTTCCGGACAGACCTCATACTTTGATTGTGCCGAAAGGAAATAAAAAAAATAAATTCAATAAAGGTTAATCATAGCACAGCACTCTGACATTCTGATACATTCAAGGTTTCTGATACAGAATTTTTGTTTTTTCTATGGAAATATTGGAAGTATATAAAAGTATCTTAGTGTAAGAATGCAAACAGGTCTCTGTGTATATAGATGAAAGTGTGTGTATGTAAAAATAATTAGAT
>VCCN01004833.1:941594-953866 GCA_006491835.1 Architeuthis dux
ATATATATATGTGCAAAAAGTAATGACTCACACTGAATATATAGGAATGTAAGTATCATCAGAATAAAAACAAAGCATAAGGAAACCTCGCTCTCACAATCAATAGAAAACTAATATATCTTCCACTGGTGTAGATAAATGCCTATGCATGCTCAACATGTGACCTGCTTTTATTCATACAGTTGAGATAGGGGCTGTGGCTCATCTTGGGGAAAAAAGGCATCTTTTTCTATTTCTATTAATATAAACAGTTCAAAATCAGACCTATGAGTAGGCATCCTGAGCACTCCATACCCCATAGTTAAACCCAAGAGTATTGAATATCTAATCCCATTTATACAACAACTAGTTTTATATAGTCAAATAGCAACGCTTCAAAATAAAGCAGATATCAAGATCTACAAGCAAGTTTTCAAAAGCAATGCCTTCTGCATACTAGTAGTTCCTAAGTCCATCAAGCAGACATGGTTTTTGAGTCCACACACGCACAACAGCCAGGAACAAACGCTATGCCCACAGGCATGAGAGGACGGCTTGAGGCGCCCCAGCTCCCGGAGACAGTATCGCCTGCGCGACCTGTGGCAAGCTGTGCACGTCCAACTTTGACCAACAAAGTTATGGACACTGAAGACAAAATCTTAACCAATGATGAAAACCAAAAGACAGATCAAAGATAAATCAATCTCGAAACAAAAAATTGATATCAAGAAGAGGAATAGAAGACGTCATCATTGATATAGATGGACTGCCGCAAGCAAGCAACTAGTAAAATCCATACTCTCCATGGGATTGAAAATTTGTGTTACTGAATGATAAGCAGCTGCTTGTTTCCAAGGATAGACAGTGATGCTTGGGCATGTTTTGTATTATTAAGTGGGGACTTGCACAGAATCACCCTCACTCACTCAATGGCATCCTAAGAAAAAAAATAATAAGGACAGGATAAATGCCAATGTAATAGGATACAGAGGAAATAAAACATGCCTTTTTTTTTATAGATATTATAACAAAATATCAATAGAGATCAGTATACATAATTCAAAATAATTTACCGTATTTCCCAACATCAAAGACACAATTTTTTCTTTTACCCAGCATCCTACGGTTAAGGTTACTTTAATTCTGTGTTTATTCTTTTTTTTTGAAAATGTTGCAAGTTGAAATTGGGGAATGTCCTTGAGGCCAGACCATCCTCGATTCTGGCAAATACAGTAATTATTTTTCATTTTTTTAGCTACTCTTGACAAAAGAGCAATGTCTTACAGTTCATTCAGTCAGTGGTGGGTCTATGGTTGGTGTTGAGAGACAGACATGAACTTTTGCCAATATTATGTGGACTATGACATAGGGGAGGTAATTGTGCATGGATCCGCCCAAAAATAAAATAACTTCTTTCATTGAAACCCATTGGGAACTTTTGGAGATATCGTGTAGACAGTCATTAGCATATACATAAATATATGGAAAATAACACAGAAACATATCTCTCAATCAAAAAGAATTCCTGGATCCGCTCCAAAAACCAAACTTTTCCTTACCCCATTTCCCACCCTTCCACAAAATATCCTTGAAATCCATTGAGTACTTTCCGAGATATCATGTGGACAAACAGATCTTTCATTAGAAAAAGAATTACCACAAAGATCTTTTAGGCAGACATCTTGGTGACAACCCCTCTGATGGTGTCACCCAGGGCGGGCCAACCCCTCCGCCCCCACCTTGGTATCCCATTGCATTCAGTGATACAGTTTGGACTTATTAAATATGAATCATTTTGAAAGGTATGAACAGTTACTTGTGGAGTATTCCAGTCCAGGGGTCACCAAACTTTTTAGACTATTGACCCCTTTATGGAATCCTTGTTCCCTCTTCAACCCCTAGGCAGGGATGTCAAAAGAAAGATATCAAACAAACCAATACCCTAAAAGGTACCAAATCTTCCAAAAACGTATCAAATTCCTAGTATATAATTATATATCAAAATTAGGTGATTAACAAGAAATCAATTGTAAAATACAAAGTAAACAAGAATATATATCAAAAGATATAAAACGTATCAAATATTCAATAGACCCTTCCTGGCGTTCATCAGCACCCCTTCCGACCAGCTGGCATTTAACGACCCCTTGGATAGTCCCACGCCCCCAGGGATTGATATCGACCACTTTGGTGACCCCTGCCATAGTCCAATGATTTTTAAGGGTTTCATAAACCCTTAGTAGAGAGTTCATTCCTCACTGAGTCCTCTCTATATATGACCATCAGCCAAAATTGACTAAAGCCAATAAATATTTATAAACAGTTACTTTTTTTTTGTTTGTTTGAATTTCTGAGATGAGGAATTATTATTATACACTGATTTACTAGGACCTGTGTATTGGTTGTAATAGCCACAATGTTTCAGTCATTGTACCCTAGGTAGGCTATTCTTTCATTAATATTAAAATGGCTGGATACTTTCCGGACAGACCTTGAACTTTGATTGTGCCAAAAGGGAGTTAAAAAAAATAAATTCAATAAAGGTTAATCATAGCACAACACTCTGACATTCTGATACATTCAAGGTTTCTGATACAGAATTTTTGTTTTCTCTCTTTAAATTGTGTATGGAGGTACAGTATATAAAACTAGCATTCCAAGGGAAATTATGAATCATCACCACCACCCATATATGCTTCTTTTTACCTTGTAAATTAAGCAGTGGTAGTGGTAAAATTAAGTTAGCTTGATGAAAATGCTACCAGTAAGGTTTGAACCATAAATTCATGATTTTAAAAAAACAAAACAAGCGTGAATGCAATTGGAAACATACTAAGGGATCAATTTAGGATAAACTTTTATTGAAAATTGAATCCCACACTAAATTTTCATTAAAAAAACATTTTCCCTACTCATTGAAGGGAGTGTGTCTGGAAAATTTCAAGTTTCTACTATGAACAGTTAAGGCTGGGCAAAGTCTGCATACCTAGATACATATAAATGTCAGCACACATGAATAACCTAAACCCAGCAACAGCGTTCAAACCGGTCTGTTGTGGGTAGCAGTGATTAATTATCTAAGTGTAAAAATGCAAACAGGTCTCTATGTATATAGATGAATGTATGTGTATGTAAAAATAATTAGATGCCTAAAGAAGGCCAGAGAGTACAATGGCTGAAACGTTGGGACTATAACAACCAAGAGTTGTCAAAGTGAATCAGTGTATAATTGTTATGATATCCTCCCATTCTTTACTCTCCGGCCGACAAAGATGTATGTTATGTAATAAAAATATGTCCAGATATTTTTACAAGCAAGTCTTCGAGTTTCCTTTCTATCTAAGTCCAGGACATTCACCCACTATACAACATAATAAAACAATTGTTTAATATTTACTGGGGAAAAAAACCCAAATTAATTCTTGATGTATTTAATGTACTGTAAAAGTAGACTTATTGCAAGATCAGTGCAGTATTCTCCTTATGGTAAGATTTGAGCTTCTGTAACAGATGGACTTCATGGCAAGGCAGATACCCTGGACAGGCAGGCTTCCCAAGGATAAGGCATATGAGTTTGAATATTGCTGGATGCTTATTCTTTATTTCTGATCCAACTAACGACTATAGAATGATAGTCTGAAAGTTGCAATAAAAAGCAACAAAAATAAGATGAAAGAAATACTAGTCCAAAATTAATAATAATTAACAATGCTTTATCTAATGAATTCAAATAATATTACTATTCTCCTTATTC
Organism: Architeuthis dux; assembly: GCA_006491835.1. Lineage (NCBI taxonomy): Eukaryota > Metazoa > Mollusca > Cephalopoda > Oegopsida > Architeuthidae > Architeuthis > Architeuthis dux. The sequence continues at coordinate 945,328 of VCCN01004833.1, forward strand.
AATGGTTTTGAGACAGTTTTATTGTTTAAATAATATTTTATTAACCACTTGGTACCAGAATATTTTTGCGTAACATCATACAGTGAGCTGTCTGATCAGAAAGTTCCAGGAAAATCATTGCTTCCATTACCATTTATCTTGAATCACTATCTGATTCCCTGCCAAAGTAAGAAGACCAAGGGCAAAGAAATTTCTTGTTAGATATTTCATCAGCTGTTCCCAAATGGTTAATATCATGTTTTTATCAATTGAATATCAATGATTTTTGTAAGTTGAACTTCTAAAAGCTTTGCCAACATTGATGTTTCAGACAGACAATTTGAATCTTGCAGTATGTAATATATAATTTATTAATTGATACTATACCAGTAAGAAAAATGTGTACCAGCACACAGTGTTAATATAATTATAAAATTTTTTAAAAAACACTGAACAAGGATATTTTAACATACAATAGAAGAAAAAATATTAATGCAGTGGCACAAAATAGCTATTTTTAGTGGCATGTATCCACATGTAACTAAACTTTGTAAAATAAAATTGTTTAGTTTTGCCAATGCATTAATATTTTGTTCAGTGTTTTTTTAAAGATTTTACAATTATATTAACACTTTGTGCAGGTGTGCATTTTTCTTACTGGTCCTGTTTTCTTAAAGATTTAAGGATTTGTTTTCTTTTTAGAAGTCTTTTATAACTTTTAGGTAAACAAATAGCTTGTTATTTGAATCAAGCATATGCTGATTCTTGCATTTCAAGATTTTAAATTTGTTCTGTGATAACGTTTGACTGCTGCCAAAGGGTCATCAACTGAATCCTGTGTTTATGTTAGCAACCAGCCTTTTTTTATTTAAGCTGTACATGTAAATATATCACAAACTATATTTCGAACTTTCCTTATGTTAAATGCAAAAAAGAATTATCACAAATTTTACAAAATATCTTGATATGAATAACTTGCATTTAATGTTAATATTTATTTTTAAGTAATACAATATACAAGAAGAAGAAAAGTAAAATTTGTTAAAAATTTGTATCTATCATTTTTCAAAGTATTTTTCGTGACTTGGTGTAATACAAAAAGTTATACAGAATAAAATTCTCTACAAGATGTACATTTTATCAAAATTGGTTGAGTTTTACAAAAGTTATTACAAAATTTAAAATCGTCAATTTGTGTAAAAACTCAACTCAATCATATTAAGGGCATAGTGCTATCACGTATGCTCAATATACAAACAACTACCATAAATTTTGTACTCAACACTCTTGTTTTAAAAAACATGTCGCCCATGGCTCGATTCATATATCATAGTTTATATATTTTTTCATTATTAGGCTATGAACTTATTGACTTACCTATGAATGTATGTCACTTCTTTCAATTATCTCACTGAGTAGCAATGCTCCCTATCAATTACTTGAATCTTATCCCATTTTCTATGTCCCCTTTGGATATGGCTTTCCTATATCCCTGGAGTCTGACTTTCAAGGGTTGGCTGGTTTCTCTCTTAAATTCTTTTCCACATTTGCATGCTGTTGTAAAGTCAACACTCTTCCCAGAAGCAAAAAGTAGGACTTGGCTGACAGTTCCATTTAAAAATCCCTTAGGATTAGGGATGCATGTTGCACTCAAGTTAGTCCATTGTGATGCGCAATCAGCAAAAATGAGACCAAGCAAGGAACGACATGACAGGAATTAGGAATGACAGCCTGTCAGCAGGAAAAAAGTCATTGGTTTGAAAAGTGGCAGTTTTGGGATGCAAACTAAAGGATGTGGTTATCCTTCTCCCATCAAAAGATAAGAGATATTTTTATTTAAAGACTTTAAAAAATTAACTTTTCTCTCCTTTCTTGAGTGATGCTATACTCAGTTTTGTATACAATTGTATATAAAGTCCTATTCATAGAATTCTATGTGGTATCCGTCATTCTTTGATATTACTGTTTGTTTTCCTTTGGTGTGCGCACACACACACCATTCTATTTCTTTTGTCAAATATCTTCTGTTTTCTCAGGTTTTCTTCGCCTTGGTCACATCAGACACAAATGACAGTGTTAAGTAAATATTTTGAGTTATTCCCCTTAGGCAGGAGAGTTCTTATCAACTTCTGCTAGGGGGCGCTGTTATTGTGTTGACTAGTAGATCAGAGAGCTCGGAGAAGACACGTGTGCGAATCGTTGACCGCAGTCATTGTGAATATATGAATAAAGTATCTCTGTGAGTACATCTTCTGTTTGCACTTTTAATCTGTTAATATCTGTCATTATACCAACCATACAGACAGTATATCTGGATAGTGTAGGCAGAAGGACTATGACACATGGGATGTTATATATGCAATCTTTGGTTATCCACTCCTCTTTTAACCCTTTCAAGACTAACCTATTAAGGTGCTTAATACCTGAATTAAAATGTCCTAGTTAACTTCTAAGATCCATGTGACATATGTATATATCCCAGAAGTCATAGAAAGCTTGGGATAAATACGTACCAGGAGTCTCAAAAGTGTTACGGCAAAGAGATTGCGAAGAGTAGTTGTGCTACTGAAAACCACCCTGATGTTGTAATGCATACAAATACAGATTGGTAACAACAAAAACACAAAGAATAAAATCAATAGTCCAAACAACTCTTGGAGTAGTAGACCTATTCAATTACTATTTTTTTTTTTTTACTGAGATCAATTTAGTTACTACTTACTTATGTAGATATTTATTAAATGTTACTGACTTGGCACAAAGCCAAATTTCTAGATCATTTATCGAAAAGGAAGTTCACTCTCAATGGCTTGCAAAATAGTAACCCCTGCAAAACTACAATTGTGCCTAATACAGGTTTTCCCTGCAATGCAAAAGTAGAACATTCCTATACAAACCTTTCATAAGCCAAAATGCTGTAAAGCAAAGAAGCAGTTACCATTAATTTATATGGCAAATATTTTGAGCATTCCCAGACCACAAAAAATGATGATGGTAGTATTTTAGGCTGAGTCATCAGAGTGGGAGGTATAGGAGACTGGGTTGTAGGAGAGAGAGGAAAAGGGTGCACACTGCCTCTATAATGGCTTACTGCAAAACACTGAACGTTATTTTTTCTTTATTTTTTTGTAAAAGCAAAAAAGTGGCATAAAGCGAACCTTCGAAAAGCAGGACTACCTATACTTACTTTATACTACTTTTAGATGAATTAGATTATATGTATATGTTAGTAATATCAGTCTTAATAATGACTAGCATTCCAAGGGAAATTATGAATCACCACCTATATATGCTTCTTTTTACCTTGTGAATTAAACAGTGGTGGTGGGCAGTGATCACTAAATAGTCCAAATTTTCAACAAAAAAAAACAAGTGTGAATGCTGGACACAAGCTAATGGATCAACTTGGCATAAACTTACATTATAAATTGCCCCCCCCCCCAAAAAAAGCAGTTAGAGCTGGGCAAAGTCCGGATACATATAAATGTCTGAACACATGAATAACCTAAACCCAGCAACAGTGTTCAAACCAGTCTGTTGTGGGTAGCAGTGATTAATGAACAAACTAATTTTCCTAATTTCAATAGTGAAGAGTTTTTATCGATTTGTTGTGGTTAAGTACAGTGGTTGTGAAAAAATACTGTATTTTTCCTGCTCTCATTTTTGCTTGGGAGTGTGTGTGTGTGGGGGGGGGGCAGTATCAAACAATTTGCATTTACCCAGTATTTATAACAAGAAATGTAATTCATTCCACCTGTCCCACAATTCATAATGTGCACCACCACTTCACTGTTGTTCAGCACAATGCACCAGTGCTGATCTACTAGTCTGGCTTTAAGAGTTCATAACAACCTGTACGAGACTGTAACCTGATCAAGAGGTTCAGATTCATGATTTCCCAGTTCAAAATCAAAGTTTTCTTTCTCTGAAAAGAGTTATAATGATGATGGTACTATGTTCTCTTCTATACTTATTTTTGGAAGTAGGAAAATCACAATATAAACATTAAAGAGATAAGCAAAATCAAATGAGGAGACAAGGTTAATATTAGTATAATAGATATGGTAATATTACTACTACTAATACAAATAGTGTACATAAAAACAATAGCAAATATATTTTCTATAGTTTTGAAAAGAGTCATTAATATTCAAATGGTTCTTTGGACGATTGAACTCCTTATTATTTGTGTTGTAAACAACGCTTCAGTCGATCCATTCTTCGGCCTTCTTCAGGTGTAAAATCCGAGTGTAATGGGTTAAACAGAAGTTATGTTTAAAGGGGGGTAGCCCTTATAGCACATGGCCCGGGTGTTTCTGTGTCTTTGTCGGGTTTAGATTTGTTGAGGAGTGGAAGTGGATTTCAACCCAATGTGGCTTCCACCCCATAACAAATCTAAACCCGACAAGACAAAGTCACAGAAACACCCGGGCCATGTGCTATAAGGGCTAGCCCCATTTAAACATAACTTCTGTTTAACCCCTCATACTTGGATTTTACACCTGAAGAAGGCCTAAGAATGGATCAGCTGAAACGTTGTGTTTGCAACACAAATAACAAGGAGTTCAATCGTCTAAAGAATCTTTTGAATAATAACAAATATGACACAGAGTGATCGGGGAAAAATAAAGGACGGGCATAAGAGTTAGATGTGATCTGCCAGCCGTAAGAGTTCTAGTGGCTCAATTGGTAGAGCCGTTGCCCTACGTAGGCAGGCTTCCTGAGGTAAAAGGGATGTGAGTTTGAGTCTTGTCCAGAGCTTATTCTTTATATTCTTATCTGCACTGTTTACTCACTGCTATAGGTTGATAGTCTGAGTAGTTGCAATGAAAAGCAACTAAAATTAAGATGAAGGAAATACTAGTCAAATAATGATAATGGTTAAGATGAAGGAAATACTAGTCAAATAATGGTAATGGTTAATATGGTATTAAAAAGTGACAGAAAATTTGAGACTTGTTGGATAAGATACAATTCCTAATGAAACTCCACTGACTACACAATACATGGTTAGGATGACAGAGGAGACAAATTAAAGATGACTATTAGTCTATATCTTTTGCTCACCGCCCACTTTGACATATTTTAACGAGATTAAAACACATTACCGCCCACCTAACATAAAAATTAATTTTCTTCAAAACAAAGTACTGCCCACTTAAAATCACCCACTAGTTGGTGGTACTGCCCATGTTGAAGACCCCTGGTCTATATTATTCTTATTCTACATCCAAGCTAAATTTTTAAAGAAATATCTAAAATAAAAAGATATTTGAAGGCGATTTAAGATCCTAATAAATTGTTTTGGTGAACTAAACATTGACACATCCTATTAAATTATTGTGCTTTCATCATTGACACATAAAAATAAAACAACTGCTTGAAATATCTTAAAAAGACTTGTAACTCATAACACAAGATGAAATGGATTATTAAAACATTTCACAGAGTTTTATTTTGAAAACAAAAAAAGCCTTAAAGAAAATTTAATGAAACACATTTGCTGATTTAAGCTTTGCTGGTATTTTTTATGTTTGGATTTGTGTTACAGTTAATATTATCATCAATAAATACGATTGGTTAATATTTGAACTGAACCCATTATGATATCATAGCAACTCATTTTATAAATATCCATTATATTGATTCAAACTCTACAATGAAATAACCTTGACAAAATGAAAACTACTTCATTTTCTTGTTTCTCAAATCTGGGACTATCTGATTCCCAAAGCTAACTTTACATAAAATGCATTGTTTAAAGACAAAAATGAATTTGAATGGAAGAAAAAAAAATGGTTAATAAAGGTTGTTTTGAGCTTAGACAATATTTTCACAATGCACAGATTTTAAATTTATGCAGTAACTGGAATAATCCAGATAATAATAAAAAAAAAAGATTAATAATTAACTTAGATAACAAGCCAACAAATTTTAGGATCAATATGAGGTCTGTCCAGAAAGTATCCAGCCATTTATTATTAATGAAAAAAATAGCCTTCCTTGGACAATGGCACCTTAGTCCCCTTAAAAGTACTCCCCTTGGAACCTCACACACTTATCCTAGTGTCCCTTCCACCTTCAAAACAGTTTGCGATCTGAAATCTCTTTGGGAAAACTCTGGACTGGGTTAACAGACCTGGATAGTACTATGTTTTGCTAAAATCCCTGCACAAGACGTCATTGTGAATGCAATGGTCACACAGTACACATGCTCACTCAATGCTAATTGAGTAACCCAATGGAAGAGCGTCATTCATGCATGTGTAGTAATTAGTTGCCAAGTTACATCTAGGCCGCCAGGTTCTCGAAATATTCAAAATGGCCTGATATTTTCTAGACAGATGTTGTATGTAAATTGTATATATATATATGCTTTATACAGGCATCCCATGATATAATGCGGTTCGTTATAGTGCAGTTCACAATATAAGGTGGATGTTAGTGGACCCCAACATTTTTACTGTGAATAAAAGCAGAATTTCCCTTTGAACCCGTAAGCCTGATATTTCATTTTACTACACAGTAAGCCCATTTGATGACAGAGGTGACAACTCCCCAATAGGAGATATATTTGATTTACACTGACAAAGCAACTGTAAAAATGAAATGAATTAGACAAAAACATTTTAGTCAATGAACAAAACTTTTTAGATGCATCCACGCATCTCTATAAGATCATTTTTGGTCAGTCTGTCGGTCGGTCCCTAATATATTAAATATCAATTTTCTTAGCCATATCATGTTGTATTGATATGAAACTTGGTCTAGACCTTCGGGTTAACCATCCTCATCTTCCTCCTCCTGCTACTACTTACCACAACTAGTAAGGCTAAATATCAATCTTTTCAGCCATATCATGTTAGATTGATATGAAACTTGTTTTTTTAATTAATTTTTTCCCCTTTACCCTCAAGAGTTTATAATACAGGTTCAGCAGCTTACGGGTTGAAAGGGTTAAGTCATTGATATAAATATTTTGTTGTTAAGTACTGAAATTTGGTATATAATATAGTTATGTAGTGGTATTATTTTATAAAAAACAAATATTAAAGATTGCCTTTGTTTATATATTCAAATCTCACTTAGTTTTTATATGATAGACAATGTTTGCTATTTTTCATCTAGCGCCTACCCAATGTCGCAGTTATCGCGGTTCAGTCATAACTTAGGTAGTTGGCCTCCTTGGACCCCAACATCCGCATTATAATGGGCGATGCCTGTAATAACAAAAATGTACAAAATCTGAATTTATTTTTTTTTTCTTTGCAGCATTGAAGCAGACCTATATTATGAATATTTTGAGAGTAGCAGTAATGACTAACATTACAATATAGATTATTTTAAATAAATAAATCTTCATTTTACTCTCAGTATGGAGATGTTGATAAACAACAAAACAATTTTTGGTTGAATTATTATGAATTTCAATCAAATCATTATTTGATATTATTTTGTTAAAAGTAAAATTATTTTAGATACTCAATTCAGGATCATTATCACCCTCCATGTTTGTAGCCAGCAAGACCATACATCTTGGTCTATATGTACTTTCCAAGCTCATTGTTGGTTAATTTTTCTGGTATTGGCATGTAGAGATGTAAATTCATTGAAACAACCAACCAGAAAACAAACGTCTATAGTTTTAACAACAAGCTATTTGAATTTCAGTGAAGATACCAGAATTAACTGTTTTTGCCAATTGTTTGAGATGATTTACCTATTTATGGGTACCCTTAATCATGGGCATCTGCTGGGAGGAGGGGACTAACGGGCCAATCCCGTTGAAAGTTGGAACCTTAGTCAATAAAGAATAGTGTAGTACAATTGTTTTATGTAAGCCCAAATTAATGTTCCCATATAACATGGTTGTCACTAAGATATATTGCGAATATATCCTTTTGCCCCGCACCACTAACCCTGGAAATATATCTTTTTGCTCCCCTCTTGAAAAGTGTCAGCGGACGCCCATGCCCTTGATATATATAACTTTTTTTCTTCTTCTGGACATAATGAAATAATCCAATAAAATATAAAGCAAAGATAGCAACATAATTAAGGGCGATAACCTCGATTTAATATTATGGAGTTATTTCCCTTATCGATTGACTACGCTACAAAATACGTACCAACCAGGTATTTAAAAGACACGCATCAATCAATGAAATTGTTCGAAGAAAGCATTATACATTTTTAATGTTCTTGAAGAGTATCTTTATCACTTAAGACTCAAATGCATTTTATTGCTTTATTTAACTAAATTCAGCACTGTTACAGTCTTTAAATTTATTTGTCACAATAAGTTAAAAAACATGGAAAGTGGTCGGTTCACGGTTGTATCAACTTTCATTTTATTAAGTTAAGTTTTGATGTAGATGAAAAAAAATAAGAAAGGTAATTTTGTGAAAGTCACAGGACAATGACATTTGTCAAAGAGAAAAATGTTGCCATAAGACATAATACACAGCCTTCTTTTTCCAGTCACTCAACATATCTGTTTCTCTTCTTTTGTAATATATGAGGTAATTTTACAATGTGGAAATGAAAGATTGAGAAAAGC
>VCCN01004833.1:956568-969609 GCA_006491835.1 Architeuthis dux
TCTGTTAATTATGATATATATGTTTGAAACTAATAGTTTGTTTATTTTCCCAAGTTTATCAAGATTCAAAATCCACCACATTAATTAATGATATAAAATATAACATGTTCTTAGATATACTCGTAATATAATATTATGTATATATTTTTTTAATGCCACTGTCAAAGATTGAACACTTGATCTTTAATTGTAGGGATATTCTTTCTGTTTTACATGTTCAAATATGTAGTAATATCATTTCATGTAACATATCTACATACATTCTCTTTTTCAAACAAATTTTGAGGCAGAAATTTGCTTGCTAGTACAAGTTTGGGTGTTATCTTTCTCTATGTTCAAGGACACTGACCAAAGAATACTTTGCAGAAAAATGAAAATTTGATGTTAAAAAGTGGAGATAAAACAGCTCTTTAAGAGGCAGGAGACAAATTAAATTAAACCCAGTTAACAAAAGGGATCAAGAAAACAAAATAATATTGACATTGAATTTTTATCATTAATTTTGTTTAATATTTGAAATGCTAATTTGGCAATATAAATTTGAATTAAGATGCATCATTGAAAATTAGGTATTATATAAAATGAAAATTTTAAAAAGCGGAAGATTCACTCCAAGCCTGATTAATAGAAAAATATTCTGTTCTTGGCTCTTTGATATTTATTATTTCATTCAACTGATGTAATTTAAGTGGCTAATTATCTAGGCTTCTTTCAAGACAATATCTAAGAATGAGGGAAAAAATGCTCCTAATACTTACAAAATAAGCAATTTAATAAAATAAATTAATAGCAACTGAAGGAAACTGTTTAGTTGTGGAAAACTGGGAGTAAATGCTGCTAGGGTCTAAGGTTCAATTCCAAGACTTGAAAGAGACAAAGCTTGTTACTATGCTTCAGAAAAAGAAAGAAAATGACAAAACAATACTAGAAATGCAGTTAGATTTGAAACCCAGGAACAAATGTTATAATTATGCATCTGCCTCTCAAATATTGAACACTAAATCAGATTAACAGAACAAGATGCAATCATGCAAAAGAAGATGCAAAATGGGTGAATCCATCAGGCTCTGCTGAGGCCATCCATATAGCAATAATCAATCTGGAAAAAGACCCAAAACTGTGCAAGTTCCAGCTAAGTAAACACAAGTAAACACATTTATATATACTAGGATAGTGCCCATTCCAAAGGTGCATGTTTCGAAGGGACCAGACTTTATAGTGTGTGGAGCAGCCTGCCATAATAGTCATGTAAAATAATTTTCCATCCATTGTATGAAATTACAGCTTCAAAGTATTTTGGTTACTTCTCTTCAGGGTTGCCAATTTAGATATTTTATATCTAAATTTAGATCTAACATTTTAGATAAAAGATCTATAATCTGTAATTCTTTTATTCAATTTTATTAGGTTTCTCAAGAATCACTGATCCAAACAACTTCAAACTAAACACTGAAATGCCTGGTGTACTGACTAATATATCTGTCGAATTTCTACTTTATGCAATGGCCAGTTGTCGAGTGTTTGCAGTGCATACACACAGAGATTTCTTCAATTGTAGTTATTTGAGTACTCTGTTTATTTGTCCGTGCCTCTTCTCTGCAAAAACTACAAGCCCTATCGAACTAATATTCTGCATGTAGACTGAGAAGAGGTCAACTTTCCATATAGGCCATGTGAGGAGGTCATTCAAGGTCACCAAAGGTAATTTCTAGAAATTTTCAGAGTTGTTGGCCACCATTTGGCACCAAGGATGGTGAAATTTACCATATGGTACATCTTCTCACGGCAAAGATCTCAATCTATGTGACGTTGACCTCAAAGGTCATTCAAGGTCACCAGAGTTTTTTTTCTGGTCATTTAAAAACATTATTCCAATTTTCTGGCCACAATTTTGCACCTATGAAACTGAAATTAGACAGAGGTAAATCTTTCCGTGGCAAAGCTCATATGCATTGTGATTTTTACCTTTGTGGTCACAAGAGGTAATTTCTAGCCTATTTTCAAACGTGTGGGCCACAATTTTGTACCAAGCATGCTGAATTCTTGCATATGCATACATCCTTTCACGACGAAAGTAACAGCCTTAGCGAGGTAGACCTTGGAGGTCATTCAAGATCACTAGAGGTCATTTCTGGTCATTTCTACTCAATTTTTGGTAAACCTTTGGCTCCTATGGAACTGAAATTTGGCATAGAGGTAAATCTTTTTATGGCAAAGGTCATAGGAAATGTAAATTTGAATTCAATAGTCATTCAAAGTCACCTGAGGTCATTTGTAGACATCTCTAGCCAATTTTCTTGTTTGGCCACAATCTTGCACCTATGAAACTGAAATTTGGCATAATGGTTAATCTGTTCATATTCAAAGTATTGTAAGGTGTTCATCTTTACACGGCAAGAGTTATAGGCAATGAGAGGTTTATCATGTGTGGTCACTCAATGTCATCTGAGGTCTTTTCTGGTCATTTCTAGCCAATATGAAAGTTTACTTTACACCACTTCACTATTATGAAAGACCAACCTGTCATAGCTTTGAACTGTATCTGTGAGCATCTGTGCTTTATCTCGATTTATTATTTTGTGTATCAGAAAAGTCTAAGAGAGCTCATAAGGGTGCTATGCTTAGCATAAGACTGGCAGACATAGAAGAAGGTTATTTTGGGGGGGTCTGGGAACACTCAAAAAATGTTCCCATATTAATTAATGGCAGTTGCTTCTTTCTTCTACACCATTTCAGACTAGATCCTAAATATATATTGCTAAAATCACATGTACTCAATGTGGCACTGACCTCCAAAGTCCCTACAGATAAATTTAGGATCAAAACTACCATTTCTGCTCTAATCTGTAAGCTTCTATTTAAAGATTTATCCATTTCTTTTTAAAACAATCAGTGGAAGTACCAATAGCCAAGTGGTTAAATGCTGAGAAAATGGAATCAATGAACTGAGTTCAAATTCCAACGAAGAAAATTTGAAATTCTTTCCCTTTTAATTTCATGTGTTTTCAATCTATTAGACCTTCAAACCTTCTGGAAATTTGTCAGATTTGAAAAAAAATGTTTTATAAGATTTTAGAGGGTGAGTTCTATTTACAATTTAACTATAATGCTAAACTGGACCCTTACTTTCCACTTGTTGTAGGAAACTGCAAATGTGAATATTTGGCAGTTTGGCAGTGTTTTTTTTTAAAAGGAATCTGACCTGACCTAACCCAATAATAAAACATGTTTTTCTTTGAGAAAAAACCCTAACCCTACCCCAAACATGACAATAAAATATGGGCACTATTTAAATCCGATGGTCTGCTTTGAGTGTGAACTACTAACACCAAAAGTAAGCACATGAATTTTCAGTTTTGAGAAAATTTCATTTTTTAAGGTTTTAGGAGGGGCTACATGGGCCGAGGATGAGTGCAGGTCTGCCCGGGAGTGTGTGCAGGCTCATCCGGTGGGGGGGGGGGATGAACCGCCTTATTTAATTTTATGAAATCTCTATAAAATATCATTTGCTCTCCTGTGTTGCTATATTTGAAGTTTTTTTTCCCCAGGCAATGTTAGGTATCCCTCCTAGTATTATATGTGCTCATTCTTTGTGTTGCTTTTGTTTTACCACAAACGTTTCAGCTGACCCATTCTTCAAGTGTACATTCCATAAGGAAAGAGCAGGGTCTCTTCTTTTCAGAGATTGGTAGCAAACAGGAAAGAAATTTTGGCTAATATAACTCTCTCTTTCCTTATGGATTGTACACCTGAAGAAGAACAGATTGGCTGAAATGTTGTGGTAACAACAAAAGCAACTCAATGAGTTCAATAGTCCAAACAACTCTTGGAAGACCATTCATTCTATATTTACTTACCCTGTTTGATTTGGAAGATTTTCATGAAAGTAAAAGTAAAATGGTTTTGATCAAAGAATGATGTACAGAGGAAACAACTTATTATAATCACTCGTTTACCCGTGCTGTCAAAAATGACAGCATATATGAAATATATGGATACACATTTTATAAACATAGATGATAGAGATTTGCATTGCATTGAGCTTGGAGAATAGCGTTGTTGACCACACATGGATTTTTGATTTTTTGTTTTTATTACATATTATATTTTATTATTCTTTAAATTCAGCATTTCTACCACATCAGAACATAAAACTTTATTTTATTTTGTCAGTTATGTCTGTTAGCATGATAGAGTACAAAAACCCATTGTTAATTATTATGTGTGGATGGATAATGTTATCAGCTGGCTATTGTTATCTAAAAGACCACTTCCTCTGTATTATAACAAGAAACTACAGTGAAACCTCATTAAAACAGACCCAATTATGCCGGATATCGGATAAAACGGACAAGATCTTAGGGTTGCCAGATAGGTTCTTTAAAATTGGACACCGATTTTCCAAATTTGGACATTAATCATATTGTAAACTTTTACCTACATTCACAGAATCACCTTTTTTTTTAAATAAATAGACAATATATCTTTTAGAAATTGAAAAACTAAAATGAAAATTAAGTGCACCAATAATTCTTTTGCGATTTAAACAGTGAAGGCACTTTCCAGGAAAATTATGGCTATTTTGATACTAATGTGTTCTTGCAATAAGATCATAATTTTTGTAATTCGAATGTATCAACCTTTCTATCTTTCTACTTTTAGACAAAACAAAAATTATTAATTAGATATAATTAAAGAACCTAAGTCATAGTTTTCTGGTTTTGGTTTTGGTAATAGCAATTTGAATTTATGTGGGGCCTTAAATCGGATATAATTCAGACAATTTATTTCACTTTTAAATGGACATACAGGGCTAAATATGGACACAATGTTCAAAATCGTATCTTAATTAATTAGACCTGAACTAATTAAACCTTGTTATATGTTAAATAATTTCATAAAATATATACATGTTTTATATAGTTATATGATGAATAATGTTCATCGTGTATATACTTTCCAATATCAGTATTAACCCCATCGGTTAACTTGGACAATCGGCTAAAACGGACACCCTTCTGCCCTACTAGTCCATTTTAACGAGGGTTCACTGTACTTATGAGGGTAACATTCATAAAGAAACACTGTATAATATTTCTCAATGACCATTATTCCAGAGTTTCATAGATGTGCTGATTTTTTATTATACCATATATCTCAAAGAATTTTCAAATAATTGTTTTTGCTGTTGTCTTGATTATTTTAGGAATTTTAATCAGTATCTATTCTCATTTTTAAAATGAATGTTAAATGAAAGATTGTAATTAAATCAATAAAATGAATATGAAATAATCAGCAAATTAGAAATAAAAAAACAATCTTCACAATACTTCAATTTAAAAATAAAGTCACTTAACAAAAGTTATTTTAATTGGCTATTTTCCTGGGAAAGCAGAAATTTGCTTTGGGCTTATGTGTCATTATTTGTGAACTTGTGTATCTGTGCTTTATTAGACACTGTCAACATAGGTTAGCTGGCTGGCTATGTATGTACAGTATCGCCCATGAATAAATACACCCCTACCACTATGTTATGGAAAGTTAATTTTCTTATAAACCAAATATAGCAGGATTTTATTATTTCTAGTAGAACATTACACCATAAAAATGGATATTATCAGGTATTATTTATGACCAAACTCTACAGTATTGAATGTTGCCATCCAAAGATGATTACAACACTACAAAAAATATTTTTGGCAACTGAGTTTCAATACTGTAGAGTTTGGTCACAAATAATACCTGATAATATCTGTTTTGATTGTGTCATGTTCCACTAGAAATAATAAAATCCTGCTATATTTGGTTTAGAAGACAATTAACTTTCTATTAAAAAGTGGTAGGGGTTATTTATTTATGTATAGGCGATACTGTATGTGTATCACACATACAGGCTGCACCAGTGGTGTTCACACTTGTTTTTTGAAAATTCAGATGTTTTAGTGATCCAATAGAAGTAACTTATTCATTAATCACCCCTTTTTCCAATTTTTTTAATTAGTTACCCCCAACACGGCATGCTGCCAAAAGACTTTGGTCATGTGACGGTTTCTATTGAGTGACTAACCAGACCTGTTTATTTAACATTAATTTCCTACTAAATATACTTTATTACAAAACCAAATTTCACTCCTTAACTCAATCAAATTCAGTAATAATAATCGGTACTTAGTGACTGTGAATCAGAACTGCTAAGAGAACCACAGCATTTCCTTTATAAGATTGGTGTCAAACCCGGGGGTCAAAAAGGCGAAAACAAACTCATCTATAAACTGGCTATTCATTAATCTAATAAGATTTCATAGAAGGAAAACAAACTAATCAACTGTCCGCATGGTCCCATGGGTATGCCTGGAAATAAACTTACTTGGAAAAGGGATGCTGAGAAGAAGTCATTCAAGTACTTATTTCAGGAAGTAAACATTTAATTACTTTGTATTGAACCATGATATGCTCCTGGCCTCATTTTCACAACTGATCAGCCAAGCAAATTGCCTTTCTGCACAGATGGTGTCCAGGCAAAAATTTGAGTGTAGACCATTTTAAATTGACCTGTGGTTTAAGGAGTTCCATTTCTCTCTGGACTAAATTACTCAATACATCAAGATACGGACAGCAGCTGTGGATTAAGTGAGAAGCTCACAAACATGAAAAGCATTATACATGGTCTGTCCAGAAAGTATCCAGTCATTTAATATAGAAGGCCTAAGGCAATCAGCCATTAGTATGATTCAAAGTACTCCTATTTAGGACCTCACACACTTATGACAGAATCCCTTTTACTTTTCAAAAACAATCTGCAAAGTCCTCTTTTGGGATTGCCATCAGCTGACTCATCGTTTTCTCCCTAATCTCGTCCACAGTCTGAAATCTCTTTGGGAAAGCCAAAAGTTACAGGAAGCCAAATCTGGACTGTAAGAAGGAGGGAGTTGTTAATAGATATGGGTGATGTGATGCTTTGTCAAAAAACACTGCACGAGATGTGAAGAATGACTTGCTCTGTCATTGTGAATGCAACAGTCACATAGTACACAAGTCCACTCAATGACATCTCACTGCTGACTGAGTAACCCAACAGGAGATTGTGTTCATGCATGCCCAGTAAGGTCCCCTCTGATTGGTTGCTAAGTTACATCACGGCCATGCAACTGGTTCTTAAGATATTTTTTTTTCCTGATTTTCACTGGACAAACTACAAATTGAGTGCCAAAATTTGCTACAGAAAATGTAAGGTCAAAATTCCAAAATTCAGTACTTAATCATTTCCTTCCCCCCATCGCTAGAATTTTTTGTCACTATATAAACCATTAGAGTGAATGAACATTCTGACATATTTGCTTAATAAATCCTTCCTGTGATATGGGTTATATAAACAACTAGTTTTTATTATTTTTCTCTTTCAAATGAAAACTACCCAACCTACCAAAAGGTAATGAAAACAGGTCTGATTATTAATCAATAGAAACCATCACTTGACCAACATCTTTTGGCAGTATGCCATGTTGCGGGTGATCAATTAAAACATTTTAAAAGGAGGTAATCATGAACTTCTCTAGCCTTTTGTTGGGCGGTGATCTCTAAAAAGTCTGAAATTTTCAAAAGACAAGCCCGAACACGGCCGGACACAAACTAAGAGACGAATTTAGCATAAACTTAGATTGTAAATTGAACCCCACCTAAAAAACATTTGGTGGGGTTAAAAAATGTTCTTTCTAGACATAAGGAGTAAATATTTAAATTTTCAGCCCTCTAGCTCCATTGGTGTGGCCTGTACTCGCAATGGATAGCCAGCCAGACCCACTTAAAAACTGAAGAAACCTATGTTGATGTTGAATTTTGGTTGACAGTTCCTAATTGATAGCCTCTGTGTATGTCTGTGAGGGTTCAGTGCCTCGACGTGTGTCTGTGAAGGTATGTGTTTACAGTGTGTATCACTTTGTACACATCTGTGAGGGTATATGTGTCTGCTTGTCACTGCCTGTGATTGGATGTGTCTCTCTACGACCCGACTATTTGTGTATGTGCATATATATATATATGTCTGTGTGCGATATTGAAATGTCTATATTAGTGGCAATTACCAAAGTGCCTTCAGGCTTCAGTCTGTTGCATATCACATGACAAAATTAGAACAAACAATGCAAGAAGCATTTCTTTTAATAACCTTTACAAACTAATGGAACAGAAAAAGGAAAGATTCTGTTTACTAATGGCTCTGGATTGACCGCTCTTAATAACAAAGTCAAAATTCACTGACTCCACTCACTCACACACTCTCACTCACACACACACAGTAAAAAGAACTTTCTTGAATCAGAAAAAGATAAAAATGTTGGCAGGCTGTATAACCTTTTTTTGAAATAAAAACATTTAAAAAAATATTCTCTTTATTCTCAAAATCAATGATGTTTTTGAAACTCTTTGAATAAGACTTAAGAAAATGTCTTTATTTTAAATTCAATAAATTAAAACTTTAATAAAGTGCTTCACTTGACTGTATGGTTCATTAGGGAATAGGTCAACTGTTTTAGATAATAAAAAAAAAGATTAACTTTAACATTTTTTACATCATGTGACTGTACCAAATGTTCAGTAGATGTCACTTAGTACACTTCAGTTAAAATCAAGGATAAAATATATTATCTAAAAGATCAATTAAATTGTATATGACACCGGTGTCACAGTGGGTTCTTATGGGTTTTAATATCATATTCATTATCCAGCGTATGTAAAGTATGTAAAGAAATATAGCGAGAGCAGTATTGTTAAAATGTTAAAAAACTTCAAAGAAAATGTTAAATTTAATTTTCATTGTTTTAACAATGAAAATTAAATTTAACATTTTCTTTGAAGTTTTAACTCATGAAGTGTACTAAGTGACATCTACTGAACATCTTGGTGCAGTCACGTGACTGTCAATTTGCCTACCCAGAATCCCACATAATGTTCCTTCAAGTAGAAATGGGTTCTTACAAGTTGTTAAGTTGACAGGAGAAAAGTCCAAGCTAGTGGTGTAAGGACTATTTTCTTACCTGTTCCATTTCATCATATGTAAAAAAAAAAATGTTATTGCATTTTATTTTTATTTATGTTAAATTTAGTTTTCATTGTTTTAAATGATTTTAACGCATCAGTATTATTTGGGAGAAGAGAAATATAAGTGACTAATTCAAGTAATTACAAAGACACGTCTGGTTAGTCATTCAATAGAAATTGTCATGTGACCAACATCTTTTAGCAGCAAGCAGTATTGGGGATGATCAATTAAAAAATTGGAAAAGGGGGTGATCAATGAATAAGTTACTTCTCTCACATTTTGTTGGGCAGTAATCATTAAAAAAGTCAAAATTTTCAAAAAAACAAGTGTGAATGCTGCCGGACAGAAAATAAGGGATCAATTTAGCATAAACTTACATTGCAAATTGAATCCTCACTAAAAATCTATTATTAAAATCTATTAAAATATTTTTTCTAGACATAATAAGTAAATGTTAAAATTTTTAGCCCTCTAGCCCCATTGGTGCAGCCTGTATGCATAGCCAGCCAGCCAGCCAGCCAGCCAGACCAATTTAAAACCTATATTGACAGTTTTGGAGACAATTTTGGTTGATGGCTTCGAATAAAAGATTCAAGTAATTATAAAGATCAAAAAGTATCATATAGGGGATGTCATTGGCAGAACACAGAAAGAAGGTGAAAGGCTTGAAAAATATCTAGTGAACTGAAAAAATTGGGGAACATGAAGGTATCAGTAGTGCCCATCATTACTGGAACACTTAGAACAGTGCTGAAGGGTCTTGAAAAAGAATTGAAAGAACTGGAAATCTGGGGAAGAATCAAAAACATCCAAATGATAGCATTATTAAAATCAGCTAGAATACCGAGCAGAGTGCTGAAAAATTTATGAGATTTGTTGTCACGTGATCTCAGTGAAAGTTACCACTAACTATTTACTGTATACTTATTATTAGAGGAAGTAAGGCAAGCTCAATGATTCTGCATTGATAAGATATTTCTAGTTATAAAACAAAAAAAATCTTATAATGTAGGAGACTGTCGGTTTTCTGTCACACTCGAGCAAACAGAAAGCGTGGAAAGGAATACTGCAAACACACAGATATGTGGTGGCCGCTGCTGGTAAGCAATTTTCTGCTCTGTGTGTGTTTGCTGATTTACCATATTTATTCGTGTACAATGCAAGAAATTTAATACAAAAAAATCAGGGTCAAAATTGGGGGATAGCATTATACTCAAGTGTAAAAAATGATAATATATTACTGATTTTCAACAACAAAAAAATTGGGGTCACATTATATTCAAAATACGGTAAATACGGTAGGCAAGCAACTGCTGCTGGTAATATATCACTCCTGCTACTACTACTGCTGCTGATGTCTCAATTTTGTTTTTAACCAATTCTGTTGCCTTATTGTTTTAAAATTATTAAAAAACATAAAATATAAGGATTTGTAGAAAATCAACAGAAAAATAAATTTCATTCGAGGTATACGTTATTTTGCTTACAATATATTTATATACTAAAATGTATATTTGTATAATTTACCCATACATAAATAATCCCTTCATTTTTGATGGGTACAATGCTAATTCCAAGATATTTCCCATATGTACTTTTATGGTTAATTTCATAACGTCTAACCAAAGTTGTCTCTGGTGGCCTACAAAAATACAGAGAGACTGACAGAAGTACCAACAGAATGTCTGGAAGATCGAACTACTATGCAATATTGTTGCAAGAGAAATTCTACTAATTCTACCGTTAGAAAAATGTCAATAAAAGAGTAGAGTATTGAATTTGTGCTATATTGGAGAAAATGATTGAATTCATATGGAACTAGCATTCCAAGGGAAATTATGAATCACCACCACCTATATATGCTACTTTTTACCTTGTAAATTAAACAGTGACCACCACTGTTTAATGTTGGTGGGCAGTGATCACCAAATAGTACAAATTATCAAAAAACAAGCAAGGATGCTGCGGACACAAATTAAGGGATCAATTTGGCATAAACTTACATTGTAAATTGAACCCCCCCCTAAAATCCTATTCTGGGGGGGATTTTCAAAAAACAAAAACAAACATTTTCCCTACTCATTGAGGGGAGTGAGTGTGCAAAATTTCAAATTTCTACTATGAATGGTTAGGGCTAAGTGAAGTCTGGATACATAGATACATATAAATGTCTGAACACATGAATAACCTAAACCCAACAATAAACCAGTGTTGTGGGTAGCAGTGATTAATACTTTAAATCACTCAAAGCATGTACCTCTGCCAACGCTATACAATAACTAAAAACTGAATGAAAATTAGTTCATACATAGCTACAATCCAGGGGAAGTAACTGTATAAGTTTTGTTTTTCGATTTTCAGACTATTGTCTTGATATATGAAAAAATATCTGCCAATCAAAAAAGAATTATTGGATTTGCCCCAAAATTTAATCAATTCTTCATTGGCCCATAGCCCAGCCCACCCCACCACAAAACATCATTGAAATTCATTGAGAACTTTTGAGATATTATGTGGACAATCATCAGTAAATATATTTTTTAAAAATGAAAAATATCTCTCAATCAAAAAGAAATTTCTGGATCCACTCGAAGATCTAGCCAATTCTTTCTTAATCCATGGTCCACCCTTCCCCAAAATTTAATTTAAATTCATTGAATACTTTGGGAGATACAGTGTGGAAAAACAGACAGGCATAAGTGATACATATTCCTCATCCAACTTTGTTGGACAAGGTAAATAAAAGGTTGTATTAATTCTATCTTTTTCATAAAGTTAGTGAAAAATATATTTTAGTCACATTTCATCATCAGCCATTATAAGTCCACTGCTGGACAAAGGCCTTTCCCATCTCCTTCCATGACAATCTCGATTGTGTTAACCTCTGCCACGTCTTGCCAGCAAACTCTTCTATCTCGTCCCTCCATCTTAGGTCTTGTCTTTTCCTACTGCGTTTACGGTGCCATGGGCTACAATCGGTTAGTCTTTTGCCCCATCTATTGTCATCTCTTCTTGCTAGGTGACCAGCCCATCTCCATGTTTGTTGCTTAATTATTTGTATAATATCTTTCACTCTAGTCCTCCCTCTGATCAATGTTGATCTTTTTATATCTGTTAGAGTTATCCTAGCATTGCTCTTTCTATGGCTTTCTCCGCTATTCTAAGTTGGTTTTCAGCTCATTTTGTTAATTTCCATGTTTTGCATACACAAGTCATGGCTGGTATTATGCAACCATTGTATACTTTACACTTTAAGCACATTGGCAAGGTGCTCTTCAGAATCTATTTCTATATATTCAGTTTCTATTCATACTAAATACTTTCCAACCTATCGTTATGCATCATTTTATTTCACTGTCATGGACTTTCTCTTACCTGTCCTAGGTAGATGTATTCATCAACCTCTTCTATCTTTATAGTTTTTGCAAAAAAAGCAAGTACTTACTATCAAAAAAAGATTTCTCTCAAATAGCTGGTAAAATCTTAAACATGCTATTAGGTCATTATATTGGTTTTTACATAACCTATGACATTCCTTTGCATTACATTTTACAGTTTGATTTCTACACCTTTCTATAATGTAGTCACGCTCCAATATAATGCAGCTCATTATACTGTGGTTTGCAATATAAGGCAGGTGGGTAGTGGACCCCAATATTTTTACCTATATTATCTCCTACTCATCCAGAAAACCACAAATAAATCCAGAAAAACACAAATAAAACCAGAATTTCCATTGGAAACCATAAGCCCGATATTTCAGGCTGAGCACTATTTCTTAAGCACATTTGATGACAGAGATGACACAACTCCCACCCCCAACTAAGACAAAAATTAGATAAAAACATTTTAGTTGATGAACAAAACTTTTTTTCGAAAATTAATTTGAGCTTTTCTACTCAGAAGCTCAGGCACACTGGTACAGGGTATCTGAAGGCTCGGTTCAAAGGGTTAAGTCACTGATACAGTATCACCCATAAATAAGTACACCTCTACCACTATGT